>JASDQU010753708.1:12681-24954 GCA_032191745.1 Picea mariana
ACATCAATGACAATCAATCTTAATAATTAATTATCCTTGCATTAATTAATTATCCCTGCAATAATTAATTAATATTTTTCGATCATTAATTAATATTTCAAAAATTAATCCCTTATTTCAACTACTTTGATTGGTCAACCTTCTTGATGACCTTCTAGAGGCTTCTAAAATATTCTTGAGGGTCCTCAAACATCATAGAGCCATATATCCTCAATCGTGAGGAACTATGTGGCATACCATATATCATTGTAAATGGCATGATGTGTATTATCCATCTATTATAGTATTACTTGCAAGTATACTGAACTTCATGTATTTATTCCTCAATCAACTGTGGGTTCCATGGACAAACTGTCATTGGATCCTCTCACATGGATCATATACCAAGGGAACCTCTCAACCAAATGTCCACCATCACCAACACATGCCTCCACAAAGAATGTACCAACCTGTACCATGAATCGACCATTCACATCAACACATGTACCATACCATGTGCCAAACCATGCACATCAACCATGTACATCAACCACTACCATGATCTGTATTGTTATCACATGAACTTGTCAGAGTCCTATGGGTTTGTGGTTTCTACCTAAGTCTGTAATTTTTCCCCAGTCTCCCTATTTTCCCAGCCCACAGCCAGTCATTTGAATCCTCGATCATGCAGGCTATAGTCATGAACACAAAGCGCAACTTTCCTAACAGTCCATTTTGGGATCTTATTGGGAGAGATCAACGGTGGAATATTATCGTGGGAATCGGGAGTTCGAAATGTTGTTAAAATTGTTCGTCAAAAATCCGAAGTCCCGAAACCCGAAAGTGAATATGAGTCGTTGATCAGCAAGAGCCATGTGTCATCATATCCACAACTCTAGGTAAAAGCACATGGAAGAGTGAGAAAGATTTGAGTTTTGGTTTTCCCGAAGCCCGGAGACCCGAAGTGGATCTTGGCCATCCAAATCCAAGAATGTCACACGTCATCAGATCTATCACTCCGGGAGTTTTACTTCAGGAGTTTTAAAACGAGAAAAGTGTCGAAGTCCTGAAGGCCCGAATTCCTGAAGCATCGAAGTCTCGAAGTGTCAAAGCATGTGACACACTCTCATCAGGCATGACATGTGGCACTTTTTCCAGGTCATTCTGTCATGGCCATGTCACCCTCCTTATCATGACACATCAACAGACTGACATCATATGACATCATCTGGACCACCCATCAATAGGGACATGTGGATGAAATCTACGAGCTCCGGATAAAGGCTCGAAGTAATCCTCGGTCATTTGATTCATGAGGACATGTGTCAGTATATTGCCAGCTCCAGGTAAAGGCCTTTGGGAGCCGAGGTTTGAGAGTTAATTTTGCCAAAGTCTAAAGACCTGAAAAGAATCTCAACTGTCGATCTCAGAGAGCCACCTGTCATCAGATTCTCATCTCTGGAGGTTTTACTTGGAGGGAAATGGAGTTTGAGAATTGAAATTCATGAAGGTCGATTTGCGAAGAAAATCTCGGTCATTGTTTTGAAGGGGAAGATCTTATCCGTCAATATAAAAAGTGTTAGAGCTAAGCCATTGATCAGAGGGCCTAATATTAAATTGCAAGATCAACAGTCATGCCAAATTGTGGGGTTGGAAGGTGTGCACATTTTAAAATCTCAGGGGCGGGCCGTAATCCGAGCCATGTTTTTTAGAAAGGGATGCATGGCAGTTCATGGTGAATTCCGGGGACAAAAGTAGTTTTCTTTTAGACCACCATTGGTAGCACCCGCAATTGTGCAATTGTGTAGGGTCATGGCCCTAGGTCACATTGAATATGGAGTGATGGACATGAGCTATGCCAAAGGCCGAAAGTGCCTGTATTTGGTCACAAAAGAATATCTTCTTGGCCTCGAGGCATTGGGATGGACTCGAAGAAGTCATGGGAACTGCCTAGAAAATTCATGGCTGCCAGGCCTAGTCCTAATCCTAATGAAGGTAATTATTGAAAATGGGGGCAGTAGTTGAGACCTCGTCTCACCCCATAAATGGAATACATGGAGAGAAGGGTCGTGGGGGCCAATTTCCAATCCAAAATTTCCCGAGGGACGGATTTTCCTGCAAAGCACATAACTAAGTCGGGCCCGCGTCTGACATAAGAAGGCCTGTACAGGCTGACAGAGTAGGCGCCGACTGGAAATTTTGAATGCAGGGGTCTAATCACATTCTTGGTGATTGTAGAATTTTTAGTATATATAGGCAGTTTTGATATTTTGTTAAGGTTGAATGGTTGAGCTAGGCTCCCTGCTATTGTAATATTTCGATGAAGAACATTGGTTCTCCGGTTATGTACTTGATTTGAGATTTATTGATTAATCTAAGTCAACTTTCTTACTCGATTTTATTTGCCTCTAATATTGAGAGAGCTCATGAATGACTGATTCACATGGATTGTTGTAACTGTATTATGATGAATGTTTGATTATAGTGTTGTTATGATTTCTTTCATTTTCCTTGAAATTTGAATTCAAGAGGATATTGTGTTTGAGTTTTTCCTCCTTAGGCTGCTTGAAGACCTAATGTCCATGACAAACCTCTACACTTTTCTCACCAAATTATTCCTCCTACTCACCTTTAATCCAACTTACTAACTGAAGTTGATCCAAGACCTCAATTGCTTACGCATACCAGTCCATATTTTTGAGTTGGAACATTATTTTCATCGAGTATTCTCCATTTGGCCTCTTAAAAATCATTCACATTTACTGTATAAACTGATGGGTACTAGGATTACCTTCTATGCAATCTGAGGGTGAATTCTAGTGCTAACATTTCTAGCGCTGTTGTCTGGGAAGGAATTGAAGACATTTCCCTGGGGTAGAATGACAAAGAGATTTTGATTTTGAAGGTGCATAAGATATCAGATCCATTGAAGATTGTTCTTGCACCTGATGAATCCACTATTTCAACTCCACTATTTCAGTTGTGGCTTCCTCTAGCACTCCCGAAGATGACCCAGAGAATTTTTCTCAAGAAGGATTTTAGAAGCTGCTTTCTCAGCTTGAAAGTTCCCTGGGAGATTGACAACGATCATATCTGGTCTTTGTTGGTGAACAAAGAATAGACACATTCAGACTGCATATCATTCACCTGGAGACTCCATGATTAAAGGATCCAGTGGAAATTCCACTTTTTTGAAATGGAAAGAATCTTGGCTCAAAGGCTTGCTCTTAATTTCTCCTTTGTTCCTAGTTTTCCTATTGTTGTTCATACCATGGACGAATGCAGTGATTTTCTGCCCATATTTAGAGAGCGTAAAGACGACATCCCTGCAAAGCATCTCCGTGAGTTTCATGAACTCACGCATCAGTGGGAAATACATCATGAGAATTTATTATTGAAGATGTTCATGATCTCATTAGCAGAAGATGCTCGCGAGTGGTACCACATCTTACTCCCTGCTAGCATCTACTCCCTCGAGTATTTTAATGCGGCTTTCAATAGGCATTGTCAAAAAATTTATTCCTCTGAGTTTATTTCTCATAACTATTGTAATGAATATAATGACTGTGTTAAGAATATAGCAGATTCTGATGTAGACTGTGAGGATGAAGAAGATTCTTTGGGTGAGATGGTGGGACTGGTAAGATCACTTTCTGCAGAAATAGAAGAAGTAAAGGCATATTCTTCTTGTCGATATTATGAAGTAAACGCAAAGGATATTCCAGTCCCTGAAATAGATGTTCTAAGTAGCCCTGCTTATGACGAGGAAGTGATGTTGGATACTAACCAAGAGCAAACAACTTTTGATGGATATCCTAGTGAAAACGATGAAGAGCAGAGCTTTTCCATGCTTCCATATATGCATGTTGATAGTGTTGATGATTGCATAGCCATAGATGTATCATATTCTTCCTCTGATGTAGCTGTTGTCTCAATTGTAAAAGAAGATATAGTTGTGGAGGAGGATTCTTCTCTTTCCTTCAAGAGGTTTCCCATGATGTATTTTCACCTAGGACTGAAGAGAAGAATCAAGAGGTCAATCATTTTTCTTTGCAAGATAAAAGAGTTTTGAGCTCACCCATCTTTGATGAGTGTTTAGATGAAGAGAATCAAATCTCCACACCACATCTTGCTGACTTGGGGAGAAACCAGCTTTTGTATGGCAGATATGAATTTGATTTCGATGTGGATATGAAGGATTTCCAAGACCATACTATAGATCCTTTTCCTTTATACATTAAGGAAGAGCATTGTGTGAAAATCATCCATCTTGAGACCGCAAAAGACACTGAGCAACATGATAGAGAGTAAGATCCATCCATGGATGTACATGAAGACACTTCTTTCTCTCATCTAGCAGATGTTATCGGAGCAAACTGATGCAGTAAGAGATGCAACCACCACCACCTTGTCGCACTCTCCTGCTCACAGGATTGTTCAAATTCCCCCTTGAGCCGAAATGGCTCTTCTGATTCCCTGCTGGAATCTCAGTTGAAAACCCAATCCACAAGTCCCTAATTCAACAACACGACCTTATGCACATGATCGTGCTCTTTCCCTGATCTTAATTTCAGTTTTTAGGGTTTCGTGATCCCCGACGTCAAGAGTTCCTATCCTCTTGAATCCCTGATCTCCGATGAGCAATTTCACCGATACGCGCCCTTTATGTGTTATCCCTCTTGGCTATGCTCTGGTCCATGTGACCGCTTTCCATAAGACTGCAGCCTTATATTCCTTCTCATCGGGGTTTCGGACTTTCAAGTGCCAAAATGCACTTGTCCTCAGGATCCGCAATCCGTCGAATCCCAAAATTCTCTTTACACACTGGCTCCCCTGGCTAGGCTCCTAGACCATATGACCATTATCCCTGTGACCACAGTCTTACCTCTCGTCAGGGTTTCGAGCTTCAAAATCCCGATGCACTCCAATTTCCGTTAGCCCTCCAGGCTAGAATCTTGGTCCACGCGACCTCCCCCTATATGACCGCAGCCATACCTCCTCATCGGGGTTTCATACTTTTCAATGTCGAGATGCAATTGCCCTCAGGATTCGCGATCCCTCGAATCCCTATTTCCCACTATGCTGACAACTGGAAACTCCTGTCCACCTTTAGCCTGATCAACGACTGTGATTGCCTCTGAAACCAACGGCTCAAGATCTCCCTCAGGACTTTGGGGTTTCAAATGTCGAAAAACATTTTCCCTTAGGACTGTCGATCCTTTGAATCTCAATTCTCCGTTGTGTTGACAGCTGGCCCCCTCGATGGTGCTTCCCTCCTTATCGGGGTTTCGGACATCGTGATTCTGAAATGCCCAAACCACTTGTCACCAAGATTCTTGATATCCCAATGACCAAAATGTCGATAGACAACTACCTGTCAGGCCTTTCCCTGATGGCACCGATTGCTGCCACGTGTCCTCCTATGATGGAAAGTCCTGATCACCTCTTGGGATTTCGAGACTTGTGATTTCCCAACTTTTACGACCTTAGGAACTCCGATTTCCCGAGCACCGATATTCCGATGTCAAGTGCCCGGATCTCCAGAATGGACGATCGTGTGACACGCATCCTCTCTCAGATGGACGGCCCAGATTTGTGTCGGGGTTTTCAAGGTGGACTTACCCGATCTCCTGTCCACAGGAATGCCGATATCCCGATTCCCTATGCCTCGATATCCACCATGTGTCTCCACAAATGGATGGTCCAAATCAATCCCGAGACTTTTCCTATAGAAATTATCGATCTCTTGTCCTCGTGACTCCCGATTTCACGAACGCTGATATCCCGATGGCTGTTGGGACTTCTGCCTGGTGTGAGAAGGGTTAAACACCATGCACTTCCTATACAATCTGATGGCTGACGGGTATCTACTCATGATCTAATGACTGACGAGATTCTGTGTGAACATCCGACGGTCCACAATCTCCTCTTCTGTGTGCTTCTCCTAATGCCTTACTGGACGTGAAAACCAATGGTCCAAATATCTTTTCTCCAGCCGATCTGACGACTGTTGTGCTCCCTCCTGATCTTCCTGCACGCTTTCTTCCCAGACTTGGAAGAATTTCCAAAACCAAAGGCCTCCACCTTTGCTCCTTTCTTCTCTGCGAGCTCCTTCACCTTGAGTTCTCGCCTGCGTATGAAAACATTGTTCCCCCTAAGCTTCTGGGAACTATGAACTCCTCCAAAGAGTTCTTCAACCTCTGCACTCCTTGTAGCTATGCTCTGTTCCTGAAAGAACTTGTCCTCCTGAGCTTCTGCACCCGAATCCTCAAGGGACTCTATGACTCCTACGCCTCTGTAGGGTCTTCACGCACCCAAAGTGCTATCTCTCCTGAGCTTCTCAACCACTCAGACCCCTAAGGGATTTTGTCTTTCTTCCTTCTCCAACAGATGGAGAAATATGGGTGCCCTCTTGGATATCCTTCTGCTCAAGCAACTCCTTGCTAAGTCTATCAGGGTGTTCAGTAACCCCACGAAGATCCCTCAGTGGATTCTTCTTCAAATCATAGAACTCAAAGAGTTCTCTTATTCCTGTGCCTGTCTACACACTAACTCAAATGCCCACCTGGAAAAGTGTCTTCTCCCAGAATGTTCAACAGTTTTGTCCTCCTGTGCACCTACGCACCCGCTCAATGCCCTCCTAGAAGAGCTCTCAAAATCCTTAGTGATTCTGGTTCTTTCTATCTGAACTCATAGCAGAGTTATTCTTCAGCACCCTGAGCCTGTGCTCAATGCCCACTTAGCAAAGCTCTCAGAATCCTCATTGATTTTGGTCCTTCTTCCTGAACTCACAGCATATTTCTTCTTTTATGCACCACTATGCATGCACTCAATGCCCACCTGGCAGAGCTTCACAGAATCCACAGCAGAATTTTGTCTGCAACTGTGTCTCTCATACACAGCCTTGCCTCCAAGGTGTTCAGCAACCTTGAGGTCTTCCTCCTGAGTTGTTGATTCCAGATCTTGTGCCGTAGCACATCTTTGTCTGAACCCATAGAATTCAGAAGTGCATCCTCTGTGCATGGCTCTCAGAACCCATAGTGTTCTGTCACACCCTCCTAGTGTGAAGCCTCAAAGACCTTCACCTAAAATCACACAACCTATAAATGCCTAGCATACATTCACAACATACAATGGAACACTCACAAACATCCACATAACACACAGTAATGCAAGAAAAACTGCTTCTGTTCATATTAAAATGGCAAATGCATGTTTATACAAGGTGTTCTTGAGCACGGCCTGTAACAAGGTCTCGTCTCTTCTCTTATTCTCTCTACATGCAGACTATCACACAACTCAACTTCTTACTCGACTCTTTTTTTCAAAATGAGATCTGAAATATCTTTTACCTGAGGGGGCTCTTAGAGCGCTTCCCTCCAACCTACCTACCCTATTCAATTACATTGAATGGGTTGTCTAGTCCAGCATCTAGATCTAGATCTCAGCCATACAAACATTAATGGCCGATCTTATCTACAGCCTGCACAAAGGCACGACTTCACAGCTCAACAACCTAAGAAATTCAATTACATTCAATTCAGATTTAAATGAGGATTGCGCCTCTCTCTTCAGCATTGAATGCACGTGCTTGATGTGGCTGGCTGGCTGGCTGGCTGATGTGGAGAGATGCTCTTGCATAAAAATCCTCAGCTGCAAAATTCATGAGCTCCTGCTCATGAGCTTCCCATCTCAGCTATTGAAATCCTCCTGGATCCCAAATAAATACTTGGAGCTTCCCATCTGTCCCATTCTACTGCTGCTACTTCCACGTTGTTGCTACTGCTGCTTCTCCTCTGCCCAGACTCTCCTTGCTGGTAGTTTCCACTGACCTCAACATCAGCCTTCTGATCTCCTCAATCACTTCGTCCAGCTGCTCCAATGGCTGATCCTGTTTTTGTAGTATCCCCAGCTGCAAAAAATTTCAGCACATGAGCAGATCATTGTGATCTCCCATGCCTTGTTCATCAGCTTCCAACTTCACCTGTTGGATGCGCACGCTCTGCACTTTCACCCTCTCTTCTAGGGCTTCAATCTGTTCCCACAGATCAGCAAAACAAATGTTGTCTGCCTCTTCTTCTTATGCTGCTGCAAACTCCCATGTTGTAGTCTTTTTAGCTTCCTAGCTAAAAATATTGAGCCACTCCTCGAAATGCTCATCATCCTCTTCTACTTCTTCTACTGTCAACTTCAGTGCTACAGCTTCCTCAAATTCTTGGCTGAATGCATTGAGACACTCCTCAGAATGCTCATTTTCTTCATCTGCTTGGGCAGCTTCCAAAGTCAGCTCCAATTCTTCTTCTTTCCTGAAAGTCATAGCTGATTGTTCTGCTGCTGTTGCTACATCTACAATATAGATTTCCACCTCCTCCTGGGAAAGTGGTAGGAAAACTTCGATCCCTCCAATTATCAAAATATTTCTCATATATTCCTCTTCTGTCAGCTGCATCTGCTGATCTAAATCCATCTCTGAATTCATCTGCTCTGTCAGCTCCTCGGGCTGATTCCAACTCACTTCTGAGTTCATGAGACCCATAGATAGTCTCATCTGCTCATCCCTGCCCATCTAGAAATATGAGATGTCTTCACTACCCTCCTGGCAGTATTCGAGATCCCGCAGTGACCTCATATCATTGCCTAGCTGGTAATGTGAAATTCCTCGGTTGTCCTCCTGATAGTCTCTGAGATCCCACAGTGATTTAAACTTGTTGCCCACCTGGAAAACTAGAATTTCCTCTCTACCCTCCTAGCAGTTCTTGAGATCTTCAAATGATCCCATTTCATTCTCCTTGCCAAGAATGTCCCCAGTCTCTAGTTTGCACACCTGAACCATTTCCTCTTCTGGTCCATTGAGGTTTTTAGCATACCTCAACCATCTTTTTAATAGCCTGCGTTGCCCTCTGACCATCAACTCCTTGACTGGCCATTTTGTTTTCTTCTTCCTCATGGGCCATTCACGCATCCATCTCGACCTCTTGTCCTGCCGCATCTTCAATTCGAGCTTTTCTATGTCTACCTTTAATTCATAGAGCTCTTTATCCATTTCTGCAAGATTTTCTGCCTTGCTTTTCTTCCTAGCATGCCTATGGTCTTCAGTAACCATGGAGCTGTCCTTATCTGATCTCCTAGAAAACTTGTTGCTGTCACTCGGTACTAAGAGTGTTACCAGCTTCATCCTCCTACAGTCTCCCTGACTTCTTTCTTGATTTTTGCTTGCCTGCGAACAATCCTTACAGAGTCTCCAACGCTCTGTCTTCTTTATCTTCTCGCTTCACCTGAAATCTACAGATGAAATCCCACTCTGATACCACTTGATGTGTATCAGAGTGCTCTTTTATATCTTATTCCTCTCTTACCTGAAATATACAAGTAAGACTCAAGCTCTGATACCACTTGATGCAGTAAGAGACGCAACCACCACCACCTTGTCGAGCTCTCCTGCTCACAGGATCGTTCAAATTCCCCCTCGAGCCAAAACGACTCTTCTGATTCCCTGTTGGAATCTCAGTTGAAAACCCGATCCACAGGTCCTTAATTCAACCACATGGCCTTCTGCACATTACCGCACTCTTTCCCTGATCTTAATTTTAGTTTTAAGGGTTTCGTGATCCCTGACATCAAGAGTTCCTGTCCTCTTGAATCCCCGATCTCCGATGAGCAATTTCACCGATATGCGCCCTTTATGCATTAGCCCTCCTGGCTATGCTCTGGTCCATGTGACCTCTTTCCATAAGACCGTAGCCTTATATTCCTTCTCGTCAGGGTTTCATACTTTCAAGTGCCAAAATGCACTTGTCCTCAGGATCCCTGATTCACCGAATCCCAACGTGCTCTTTACACACTAGCTCCCATTGCTAGGCTCCTGGCCCATATGACCATTATCCCCGTGACCGCAATCTTACCTCTCGTCGGGGTTTCGAGCTTCAAAATCCCAATGAGCTCCAATTTCCGTTAGCCCTCCAGGCTAGACTCTTGGTCCATGCAACCTCCCCCTATATGACCGCAGCCATACCTCCTCATCGAGGTTTCAGACTTTTCAATGTTGAGATGCAATTGCCCTCAGGATTCGTGATCCCTCGAATCCCTATTTCCCACTATGTTGACAACTGGCAACTCATGTCCGCCTTAAGCATGATCAACAGCCGTGATTGCCTATGAAACCAATGGCTTCAGATATCCCTCGGGACTTCGGGGTTTCAAATGTCGAAAAACATTTGCCCTTGGGACTATCGATCCCTCGAATCCTGATTCTCCACTACACTGACAGCTGGCCCCCTCGATGGCACTTCCCTCCTTATCAGGGTTTCGGACTTCGCAATTCCAAAATTCCCAAACCACTTGTCACCAGGATTCCTGATATCCCGATGACCAAAATGTCGATAGACAACTTCCTATCTGGCCTTTCCCTGATGGCTTCGATTGCTTCCGCACGTCCTCCTATGATGGACGGTCCTGATCACCTCTCAGGATTTTGAGACTTGTGATGTACCGACTTTTACGACCTCAAGAACTCTGATTTCCTGAGCATCGATATCCCGATGTCAAGTGCCCGGATCTCCGGAATGGACGATCGCATGATGCGCGTCCTCTCTCAGATGGACGGCCCAAATTTGTGTCGGGGTTTTCAAGGTGGACTTACCCGATATCTTGTCCACGGGAATGCCGATATCCCAACTCTCGATGCCTCAATCTCCGCCACATGTCTCCACAAACGGACGGTCCAGATCTCTCCCGGGACTTTTCCTATAGAAATTCCCGATCTCTTATCCTCGTGACTCCCTAATTCATGAACGCCGATATCCCGATGGCTGTCAGGACTTCTGCCTGGTGTGAGAAGGGTTAAACCCTATGCACTTCCTGTCCAATCTGACGGCTAACAGGTATATTCTCAAGATCTGATGGCTGACGGGATTCTGTGTGAACATCCGACGGTCCACAATCTCCTCTTCTGTGTGCTTCTTCTGACGCCTTCCTGGACGTGAAAACCAACGTTCCAGATCTCTTTTCTCCAGCTGATCTGATGGATTTTGTGCTCCCTCCTAAGCTTCCTGTGTGCTTTCTTCCCAGACTTGGAAGAATTTCAAAAACCAAAGGCCTCCACCTTTTCTCCTTTCTTCTCTGCGAGCTCCTTCACCTTAAGTTCTCGCCTGCGTATGAAAACATTGTTCCCCCTGAGCTTCTGGGAACTCTGAACTCCTCCAAAGAGTTCTTCAACCTCTGCACTCCTTGCAGCTATGCTCTGTGCCTGAAAGCACTCGTCCTCCTTAGCTTCTACACTCGAATCCTCAAGGGACTCTATGACTCCTACACCTCTGCAGGGTCTTCATGCACCCAAAGTGCTATCTCTCCTAAGCTTCTCAACCACTCAGACCCCTAAGGGATTTTTTCTTTCTTCCTTCTCCCACAGATGGAGAAATATGGGTGCCCTCCTGGCTATCCTTCTGCTCAAGAAACTCCTTGCTGAGTCTATCAGGGTGTTCAGTAACCCCGCGAAGATCCCTCAGTGGAATCTTCTTCAAATCATAGAACTCAAAGAGTTCTCTTCTTCCTGTGCCTGTCTGCACACTAACTCAAATTCCCACCTGGCAGAGTGTCTTCTCCCAGAGTGTTCAACAGTTCTGTCCTCCTGTGCACCTATGCACCCGCTTAATGCCCTCCTGGCAGAGCTCTCAGAATCCTCAGTGATTCTGGTTCTTTCTGTCTGAACTCACAGCAGAGTTATTCTTTAGCACCCTATGCTTGTGCTCAATGCCCACTTGGCAGAGCTCTCAGAATCCTCAGTGATTCTGGTCCTTATTCCTAAACTCACAGCAGATTTATTCTTATATTCACCACTATGCATGCACTCAATGCCCACCTGGCAGAGCTTCACAGAATCCACAGCAGAATTATGTCTGCAACTGTGTCTCTCATACACAACCTTGCCTCCAAGGTGTTCAACAACCTTGAGGTCTTCCTCTTAAGTTGTTGATTCCAGCTCTTGTGCCACAACATGTCTTTGTCTGAACCCGCAGAATTCAGAAGTGCATCCTCTGTGCACGACTCTCAGAACCCGCAATGTTTTGTCACACCTTCCTGGTGTGAAGCCTCAAAGACCTTCACCTAAAATCACACAACCTGCAAATTCCTAGCATACATTCATAGCATACAATGGAACACTCACAGACATCCACATAACACACAATAATGCAAGAAAAATTCTTCTGTTTATATTAAAATGGAAAATGCATGTTTATACAAGGTGTTCCTGAGCACAGCCTGTAACAAGGTGTCGACTCTTCTCTTCTGATCTCT
>JASDQU010753711.1:0-17815 GCA_032191745.1 Picea mariana
GCGTGCTCCATAAACAATCGATTGCCATCAATGAAAACCTTGACCATCTGCGTCATCTTCTGTTTTAGCCATATCTCCAACAGTAATTAACTCCAGTGTGAGAGGAGCCTCCTGATATTACCAATTATACAATGGATTTCTCCACTCCCTTTATCAGACACATATGTTGATTTAATTGTCTTGGATAAGATTACTCACAAAATCCTATTCCAAGGCACTAAATCCTAAGATAGTTTGTGCACCCTAGAAAATAAAATCATGACTAATCAATTTTAAATTATAGCATTAATTTTAGTGGTCGTGATTACTCAAAAAAGTATGGTAGTGAAACTCATGATGTTATGACTCAACAAGAAAAGTAAATATGAATATAAAGAAAAGCCCTAACTTCAATTTCCAATGAATGATATGCCTTTAATAACAAATGCAATTTTCAATTTCAACTCTGCAATTCCAAAGTAAAAATGAAATCTTTCGTTACATGCACTAACATAATGACAAGGACTCCAAAGACCAAAATCCCAAGCAATGTAAAATGCCTAATATTTTTGTATTTTTAATATAACAAAAATGCAAATGCATGGACTGAAAAGAAACTTGATATATAAACTCTATTGTGTATAAAAAGAGATAATTCAAGAAAGATACCAAGCAACAAAACATCCAACCCAATGTACAAGGACAATCAAAATGAAAAGGTGATGAGAAAGACTCCGCCCAAAAATTCAACCAAAGACAGGTTTTCTGTCATCTCACAAGCAATTAACAGGCACTACAGAGACCCAAGAAGACTCAGCAAACATCAAATCTCACCCAGCAACCACCAGACCAAGAAAACAAGCAAGGAAGGCTAATGTACATGACTATTTAGGAAACAAAGCATATGTACACAGCTTGCAGAGAAACATCCTGCATATGTATACGACTGTCAAGCCAAAAACTGCGTTTATGTTTCAAAAAACAAGTCTAGGCAAGGGATAAGGATGAAAACTCAGAACTAGAGTGAACAGAGGCTGTGAAGCAATGATACGACAAGAAAATTAATAGGAATGAGAGAAATCTAAGGAGAAAATTACTCCAAACCCTAAAAAAGAAGATTCATCCCTAGTATGGTTGCCAATTATGTTATGAGGAAAATCTCTCTATGGCTAGGGTAAACCAAAACAAACGGAAATGACTGCAGAAATCAACTCTCTTCTCAAGTATGCTATGTAAACAAATATGCTAGCAAGACAAGATAAAAGGCCTACCTCATCCAAATGTTCGATGAACTCCACCATTGAGCACTTGACCCAAAGAAATACACGTGCAACTAGTTCTCAACAACCAAGAAAAGCAAGCATATGGTGATAATAAATGATGTTAACACATTAAATAGTATAATCCATTAATAAATATGACAAATACGCCCATGGAAAATAATTCAAATATTTGCAAGATATCAATTGGACAAGAAAAGAGTATTTCTATTAATATATGATCAACATAAGTGAAAATTTTACAGACATCCATGTCAGCACAGTTCGGAACCGAGAAACTAAGTTCCTTCTAGCTGGGCCTCCACCACTTCAATCCTCCACCAAAGGAAAGCTCATAAAAGAGAAACAATGAGGTTCTCAATCGATAAGGGAAGATCTTGGGGGTTGAACACTGTGTTCAGAATTAAAGGAAAAAGGGATTCTAACTCAATTTGAAGTAAATAATTTATCCAAAGTAACTTTGCTCTCAAAGTTGAATTCTTTCTCCTTTTTCCATAGCTTAGAATTGGCCCATTTATAGCCTTCAGAATGAAACTGAAGGGCCGAGTCGAAACGTTTCCAGTATATGGAAGGCCAAGGATCATAGATCTCCTGTCGTGACATGGAAACCCAACATTAATTTTCATTTTTTGGCACAAATCCCGATGTACGTGGGTTGTAGTGGTGCAGCCTGCATATACGCATGTTGTATAGTAGGCAGGATGTGTACATATAGAAAAATATGTATTTTTAGTTATGGATTTTACAAACAAGGATGATAAGTCTACTTAGGGAAATGGAAAAAGGCCTTATGTGCAAGATTGCATAGGGTGAGGAAAATCTTGCTATAACAACCATGGCCTGAACAAATGGTTAATGATTACCTCGTTCTAAGAGGTCCACGATGTCTTGAGGGTAGACTGAGACAATCTCTCACGAGGAATTCTAAGGGACGTGCAATAAGGTGGAATCATTATTCCTTAGAATCCCTTAGTCTCTCACAAGATCGACCAAGTGGAGTGTTGACTCCAAGTTCTGAAAAACTTTCAAAACTAGTCAAAGGTGAGTGACACCCTTGAATCAAAGTGGTGTGTCTTGAAAAACATGTTGTGTAATTAAATGTGAGTAAATAAAATGCTAGAAAGTCTAAAAAGCAAAATAAAATACTTAGACTTGTTAGAAATGAGCATGTAAATAATTATTTTATTATAAACAAGAAATTAACAAGAGTCTAAGCCTATGTCTAAGTATAAGTCTATCTCTAAATATATAATTAAATAAATTGTTAAATAAGTTAAAGGAATGGGGATATAGTCAAACTCTAGGAAAAGAGGGAATAAGAATTAAAGGTTGAATAAATGTACATGTGTGCATAAAAATAATAAAAGAGATTAAAACATGAGAGAATAGGGTGTCTACATAGAGTAGCATCTTGAGTCAATCTCCCACTAATCCTAACTAAAAGAAGACTCTTAATCCAACTCAAACTAAGAACTAGTTAAGGGACACTCAATAAATGAGAAATTTGGGAACTAAGGGACAACTAAGAAAAAAATAGGAGCACATTGGGGAATGTGAGAGAAAATGCCTAATTAAATAAAATAAATAAGGAATTAACATGTGCAACTTGGGGAGAGTGTGACACATGTAGTGGATGAATAATCATTTAATTAAATTATTACAAATTAATTATTTGTGCATGAGGACATGTGTCATTGGGAAATTTTCTAAAAATAATTGAGTAAAAGAGAGATGGGATCTCTCATTTCTTAGTATTGTTATGCTATCAAAATTTTTCTTGACTGGGTTTTACTTGTGAGAGTTGGGATTCCAAAACTTGGGAAGAGTGGAAGCTCTTCCTTGCGAGGGAGGTTTTGGGTGCTATAGATTTGGGTTTCTTGTCTGAGGCCCCTTTGCGGCTTAGTGGGATAAGGGGGAAGAAGAGTACGCCTATCATTAACTAGGAGGTACCGATGAAATTCTTGGAATTGGAAAATGAAAGAGGAGTGGAGGCTATGCAACATAAATATGAAATTTAGTCTCAATTTCCAAAGGATTGTGGTCACAATATTTATTGTTAAAAATGTATGTTAAGAAAGTTTAAGTTTTGATTTTGGTTATTGGTTTAGAATTTTTAAATTGTGTGTTAATATATGAGAATCAAATTTATTCATAAAATCTCAATCATGGAGAATTATATTGTTAAGAATTCATCTATCGAAGAATTCGACTTATTTATTTTATTACATGTCTTACGAAGGTTAAATCGGAATACAGATTTTTGAAACGAATTGTAACAATATTGTCATCATAGGAGTACAATTATGTTCGGACAACCACTAGGAACAAATGAAATGTTGAATTTTATATATAGAAGGGTGGCTTTATTTATATATATATATATATATATATATATATATATATATATATATATTCGATTGAGATTTATGTTTACCAAAAGGTCTGCGATAGTTGGAGTATTCTATGAAATGGTTAAATTGTATTTGACATTCCTTATTGTGAATTTATACCTCTCTATTGAGAAGATAAAATTTTCATTATAAAATCATTTTAGATTCTTACTGTATTCTTGAAATTTTAATCTTGAATATTTAACAAATGATTAATTAATAGACTAAATATTTTCTCGTTTATGGTCAGACTTCTAAACATAACATAAATCTCTTTCTCTACAAAATTAGAATAAGAGCATATCAGACACATAGTCCTATTACTTTAGATCCATCTCCGTAATCAGATTTTACTCGAGTTGATATCATTTCATAAAACGTGAATGATAAATTAATTAAGTGTTAGTTTAATTCTTTATATGTAGACGATAGATTAGTAGTTTATTATTATAAATCATTAATCGCTTATACAATACCTTGATAGTTTAGATTAGTAGATGACTGTAAATTGAAGTCATTGTATGAATATGACATTGATAGAGAATGGAATTGACTTTAGGAACTATATGCAGAATTCTCTTAAAGTTTATTAAATATTTATGTTAAGAAATTTCGATTATGATTATTATTTAATTCTTAGACTTTTTTTTTATTTGATAAAGAGAAGAAATAGAAAAGTGTAACATTATGTTCTTGTGAGCACATGTTATTGACTTATTCTTTGAGGAAACTTCCGTGCAAGTCATCTGGTTTTAGTATATGGTTGTATGTTTTACTTATGGATTCTTATGATGATGTTGATGGGTTATGATTTATGTCGTTTTGATATCTATGTATTGACATATGCTATTGACGAGTTTCCCTAAGTGTGCAGGACACTTGACAGACTGAGGTTGTCAATGGCATCAATTGACTTCCTTGGACTCTGGATTGAGTCAAGGAGTGGATTGTATTTGTTTGAGTATTTCATTTATTCATATGTGACATATGATCGAGTATATTACAATGTTGTTTATGGATCATTGACAATGTTTTGTTGATGGATGCAGGCTAACGACTACTTGCTAATCTGACTCACATAAAGAGTAAAGGGGCCATCCTTCAGAGAATATTTGAAGAAAGAAATCAATACAGATTATTATCAAAATATTTTTAACACATAATAACATATATACAATAAAATTGGTTTCTATTCAATAAGGAAATAAGCTGAAACTGTAAAATGCAGCGGAAACAAGCTTGCTAGAAAGGTGGTGGCTTATCTCTGAGAAGAGATGTGACGGTTTTTCTCATTCACAATCAAATGATTAAAATGAGTCTCTGAAGGCCTTTTTACAACAAATAGAAATGTCAAAAACCTTAGACATCCAAAAAACATAACCATAGGAGATGAAGCGCCAAAAGTCATGTGGGCCCCGTTTAGGTAAGTTAGTACATCAAATTCTCGGGGTCGTAACTTTTGCATATGATCTTTGTTCTAGGTGGACAATAGCCCGTTGGATAGGTCTATATGAGGAATACATAGTTTGTTTCTATCTATCAAAGGTCATTTTGACTGTGGCAAGCCCTAAAAAATGTTGTTTACGGCCTCAAAATGGCCCCGCAAGTCAAGGACCCGAAAACTAGGGAAGAAACTGCCAAACTGAGCCAGTTGGAATAGGTGGGAGCCACTGACATCTATATGGATCAATCCTCCCCCGTTAGGATGAAATGGTCTCTATTGCATTGATTTCCCCCATCATATGAGGAATTTTTTGTTGAATTTGGTCCCAGGTAACCCACTTGCCTTGGTGCAGGAGTTGCCCTGCTTTAACGACTCGATAAAGTTAGATCCTTTGTTGGCGAGTGCCCTTGATCTATTTTTCGACAATATGATCATTGGATTACTGTTGTAAGAAGTCAGGGTTGAGCTCTATTGGTGTCAGTTGTTTTCCTATGTTTGAAGTGTCCAATAATGGTGGGAAATACGGTCGAAGGATATCCACATTGAACACTAGGTGCAAGCCAAGAAAATGAGGAATGTTCAGCTCGAAAGCATTATCACCCACAGCCTTGGTGATGGTGCATGACCCATAACGGAATGGGCGATGATTCCGATGGGGTCTTGTAAGGCGCTCTTTCTGCAAGTGCAACCAAACATTGTCTCCCACCTGAAAATTATGTGGCACATGATGTTGATCATGGGGCTTATTGTACTTGTCATTGGACTTCTGTAGGATATTGTGAACCTATTGGTGGGTGTGTTGGATCCGCTCAATGAACTAGGTGGCTTTGTCAACTTCAGTTGGAGCAGGAGATGAGTCGGCCAATTTGACCGCAAGGGGTAGTGCAACATTTATGGGACCTAATGGTTGGAATTCCAACCCCACCTAAAAAGGGTTATGGTCAGTTGAGCTATGCAAATCTTGGTTGTAGCTATGTTAAACAGAGGGGAGACTATCATCCCATGTGTGAGGGTGGTTGGAATTATACATGCGCAAGATATGCACAATCATTCGATTTATGACCTCAGTTTGGCCATCTATCTAGTGTTGAAAGGCTGTGGATTTGGTTAGCTTGGTGTCCAACAGTGACCATAGGTTTGACCAAAATGTGATGAGAAATGGATTGTTCTGATATGAGACAATGGATTTTGGGATTCCAAATTGTACCTAGACTCGTTCAAAGAAGAGCTTGGTAGTGGCCTCTGTTGTGATGCTCTTCTTCCAGGAGGACATAATCACCATCTTAGAAAAGAGATCCAGAACCAAAAAAAAACAGTCATTGCCCCTATTCGTGGACATAAGGCTTGACATGTAGTCCATTGAGATGGATTCCCATGGTCTTTCAAGAGTAGGCAAAGGGGTGTATAGTCCATGTTTCTTAGTGGTTGGTTTGGCAATCGCACAGGCAATGCATGACCTGGTATACTTGCTGACCTCATGTCGAAGTTTCGGCGATTAGAAATGTTTCTACAGCATTTCCACTGTCTTTTCGACACTAAAGTGTCCTACCAACCAACTGTAGTGGGATTCCTAGATCATCTTCACTCGCTCACTTGATGTAACGTAGATATAGCCCAGACGGCACAACAACCCGTCCTGAAGATGGAAATTAGCAACAACTACATTTGCACCCAACATTTGGTAGGTGATGGTGAAGTCTGGGTCTATCTCATAGAGTTGGGCCCATCCAGAGGTCTCATGGCCACAAGAGTCTAGCACCATGGTGAGTGTCATGACTGGCAGTCTCCTGAGGCAATCAATAACACAGTTGGTGCTTTTAGTTTTATACTTGATGTTGAGGTGGAATTTCTACAAGTATGTGGACCACTTCTGATGGCAGTCATTCTGCAGTTTTCCTTGTGTCTGCATGAACTACAATGGCTTATGATCAATGTGGATTACTTTTTCCTTCCCAATAATGTAATGTTTCCACTAGCGGCAGGCTTGCATGATGGAGTACATTTATTTGTCGTAATTAGGGTACTTACAAATGACATATGATAGTGTCTCACTATTATAGGCCACAGGGTGGCCGTTCTCAGTGAGAACGACACCCACAACATAGTCTGAAGCATTTGTCTCAATCTCAAAGGGTTGTTATAGGTCCGGTAGTGAAAGTATTGGGGATGATCACAAACGTTGCTTCAAATCATTGAACGCTTGTTGTTGGGACCATCCCCACACAAATTTCTCCTTACCACCATCATTGGTTACTTGGCTGAGGGCCCATGCAATATGGGAGAATCCCAACACAAAACTGCGGTAGAAATTGGAAAGGCCCAAGTAACTTCGAAGCTCAGTGACTTTGGTTGGGCCTAGCTAATCATGGATGACTTGGATTTTGGATGGATCCACATGTACGCCATGTTGATCAATGATGTATCCCAGGTAATAAACCATGTCCATGTCGAAGGATCATTTTTCCAAGTTGGCATAGAGTCGGTGTTGTTGCAGGGTGTGTAGAACCTGTTGAATATGATGCAAGCATTCTTCCCAAGTCTTACTGTAAATGAGTATGTCATCCAGATACACCACTACAAAATTATTGGTGAATGGTCTCAGGTTATCGTCCATCATCCTCATGAAATTGGCTGGAGAATTTGTCAAACCAAAGGTCATGACCAACCATTCAAAAATACCTTCCTTCGACTTGAAGGTGGTCTTCCATACATAAGTTTGTTCTATCAAGACCTGGTGGTATCCAGACTTTAGATCAATATTACTGAAGTATTTGGCCCTCGTGAGATGATTAAGGAGGTCATTGATTCGGGGAATCAGGTACCTATTTCTGACTCTGATTTTATTTAGGGCCTAGTAATCAATGCAGAGTCACTGGGTTCCATCTTTATTTTGTACCAGCGTGATTGGGATCCAATAAGGTGATCTTCCCCTTGTGGAGCAGTTCTTGGATATGCCACTTGATATCCTCATTCTCTAATAGAGAGCGGCAGTAGACTGGCCCATTGGGCAGTGGTGCGTCGGAGGTCAGATCGATGGGGTTCTTGACCTAATAGTGCAAAGGTACCCCAATAGGTGAGGTTAAGATATCTGAGTATTCTTCCATGACCTTATCCACTTGTTGTTGCTGTGTGGAGAGGTCGGTTGCGGAGACCCTGGATTTTGCTGCGATCTTTCACTCATTCTGAGAGAGAATCATGACGAAGACAAAATTCCCTCTCTGAGATATGTCCTTTCTGCATTTCTTGGCAGAGATCAAGGAAATAACACTCAGTGGGACTGCCTCGGGTATCCTGTACAATTTCTTGTTCAAAGTTATAATAATACTGCAAGGCCTAGACTCATATACAACATGGCATTTCCATAAATATGGTTGGCCCAAAAAAACATTACAAAATTTGAGAGGGGAAACATCACACAATACCTCATCTTTGAAGGGCTTGATGTCATATGACAGACAACATTGTTGGATGACGTGGATGTCGCTTCCTTGGTGGAGCCATCCAATGGTGTAGGGTTGTGGGTGTGGCATTATCGGTAGGGAGAGTCGCTTGACAACCTCTGTTGACATGAGTTTTTTATGGCTACCGCTATCAACGATGAAGTGAAACGGGGTACCCTTCACCCACATCTATGAATGATAAAGGCACTCACCTTCCTATGGCTCGTCTGGTTCACCAGACTGGAGCTTGGTGGTAGAAATGGTAGCACTGGGTTCTATGTCTATGATCTGTCTCCCCCTTTCTGGTTCTAACTCAGAGTCAGAACTTGCATATGATTCAGAGGATTTCACCTCAGCCACCAGTGACTCCTTCGAGTGGAAATTAGCAGTGTTATGCCAGAGGCTCTTATGGAAGTCGCACCACTTCTTGGTATCATCCTTTGTCTTTTTGGTGTCCTTATTTGCTTGCAGGCTAGATTGGTTTTCCTAAGGTTTTTAGTCTTTTCTCTTTCCTTTGTTCTATGGGTTGGGGCCGCCCTTTCCTGGCTTTTGCTGTGAGCAGTTCCCAGGTCCAAATTGTCATGTCTTTTGTTTGAGATTCTACCCAATTTTGATGACATATCGGTAGGTCGTGCCCAAGGACGAGATGTCCATAAAATCCATTTCATCCTAGATGTATCTATGCATACCATTGTGATACTTGAGCACCAGATGTGCTCAGAATATTTGATACCCATATTGGTGTGCAAGGTATGGAAGATATTTGTGAAATCAGACACCTCTTGGTCTGTTTCCTGCTCTAGCATGGTGCATTTTGTGTAGAGTTCATCATAACTTCCAACATGGTAGTATTGTTCCTTAATAGCATCCCTAAAGGACTCCCATGTGACTGTGAATTTAAATATTTAGGGTTCCTCTATTTCCTTTTTCTCACAAAAAGTTTCCCACCAATATTTTACATGGGGGACGACTTTGAGGAGTGAAAAAGTAATATTTTCTCTATTCGAAAAGTTATGGATAGAGAAATACCCTTCCAGCAGATTCAACCATTTTTCTACCATATTTACATCTATTTGACCTTCAAATATAGGAATATCAAAGCTTATTTGTACCTTGAAGGGGGCGACAACTCCCTTTGAGGAAGATGTGTCATATGTTAGTAGTCGTCGAAGGATTTGTGCAAAACTATAGATCATCTCATTCCTCTATTGTGTGAGGGCCTCCTCAAGAAACCTTTTGAACGGATCTCTTGTCCTGTCATATTTCTTTTCTTATTCCATGAGAGGTCGTTTGGGCATGCGAGAGATTTTTTCCTCAAGAGAAACAAGCTCGAGACCCAATTCTTTCTACCCTTACCTCATGGGGGACATGCATTAAGAACGGTAAGGAGAAGACCACTCTAATACCACTGATCCATAATATATTTTATGAACGAAATGAATACATATTATTATCAAAAGATGCTTAACACATAATAACATATATACAATAAAACCTATTTCTATTAAGGAAATAAGCTGAAACTGTAAAATGCAGCGAAAACAAGATTGCTAGAATGGTGGCGGCTTATCTCTAAGAAGAGATGTGAGGGATGTGCTCATTCATAAGAAGATGATTATAATGACACTCCTAAGGAATTTTTACAATAAAAAGGAATGTCAAAAACCCTAGACATCCAAAAAACCTAACCCTAGGAGTCGAAGTCCCAAAAGTCATGTGGGTCCCATTTGGGTAAGTTAGTACATCAAGTTCTCGGGGTTGTAACTTTTGCATACGATCTTAGTTTTAGGTGCACAATATCCCATTGGAAAGGTCTATCCTAGGACTACACATTTTTTTTCTATATAAATATAGATATCCCTAAAAAAACGTTGTGGCGAGCCCTAAAAAAACATTGTTTAGGGCCTCAAAACAACCCCACAAGTCAGGGACCTGAAACTAGGGAAAATACAAAGAAAATGGAAAACTGTAAAAATGATCCAGTTGGAATAGGTGGGAGCCCATTGACATCCATCTAGATCAGGCCATGCATAAAAACTGAATATCGAGGGAAAGATGTGGCAAAATCCCTGTCACAGCCTACCAGCACTCCCGTTGTGGCTTGAATTGTAGATTAATGATTACCTAGTTCGAGAGATCCACGATGTCATGAGGTAAGATTGAGATAATCTCTCAGAAAAATTTATAAGGGGCACGCAATAAGGCAGGGTCCTTATTCCTTAGAATCCCTCAGTCTCTCACAAGGTCGCCTGAATGCAATGTTGACTCCAAGGGTTGGACAACTACCAAAACCAGTCAAATGATAGTGGCACTCTTTGAGCACAAAGTGCGTCTTGAAGGGCACATCGCGTAATTAAAACTTTGAGTCAAAGGTGAGTGGCACCCTTGGATCATAGACTGTGTCTTGAAGGGCACATTATGTAATTAAAAATTTGAGTCAAAGGTGAGTGGAACCCTTGGAGCATAGAGTGTGTCTTGAAGGGCACGTCACGTGATTAAAAAATTGAGTCAAAGGAGAGTGGCACCCTTGGAGAACTAAGTGCGTCTTGAAGGGCACATCGCAAAAGTAATAATGGAGTCAATGAATCCAGGTGGCCTATAAAACCTTGAGAGAATAGTTAAACCCTGTAAAATATATAAGCATTAATGGCTTTAATTAATGAATGAATTAAGGATTTAATTAATTAATTGTGAATCCCTAAATGAAAATCTAAGAATATGCCAAAAAGTATGCCTAAGTGAGAAATAAGACTAAAACTAATTATTAATTAAATAACATAGGAAAGAGGCAAGTCCATTCAAGAAAATAAGAAAGATGGCATAATTATAAAGAATTAATATAATACACATGTGTGCAAAAAATACCTAATTGGAATATAAGATAAGAAAGGAATAAAGCTTGAAAGAATAAGTGCATGCATACAAGGGAATCTAGAGTATAAACTACCACTAGTTTAACTAAGAGAAGACTCCTATTTTAACTAAGCTAAGAATTAGTAAGGAGTCAGCCATTAATTGCAAACAAGGGGAATAAATAGACAACTAAGAGTGATTTTAGGAGCACTTTTAGGATGGGTGAGGGAAATTGACATTTATTAAAATAAGTTGTGGATTTATTTGTGCAACTAAGGGAAAGGGTGACAAGTGTATGGGGGAAATAATTATTTAAAAAGATGAACTAAATGTGCAAGTGGAAAGGTGTCATGGAGGAAACTCCTATAAAGAAAATGGGAAAAGGGGGTAAAGGATCAAAGGGGTTATGGGAAAATTTATGTTGCATAAATTTTGACTGGTTTTACTTATGAGAGTTGGAATACCCGACTTGAGAGAGAGTAGTGGCTCTACCTTGTGAGGCAAGTTGGGAGATAGAGAATTTATTGTTGTGTGTGTGCATGGCCCCTTCGCGGCTTGGGGGGATAAAGGAGAAAAAGAGTACCCCTAGTGTTGGCTGAGAGGTACTGGTGACATCTTGACGGTTAGCAAACAGGAGGCAGGAAGGAGCGCAAGTGCGGAAGATCAACATAGGATTCTTCTCCTTTGGTTATGATATTCTCATTTGAGTTGTATTTATAATCGTGTTAAGACCTTAATTGAAATATATCATTCTTGAGATTCACCATAAACTATGATTGTAACTCTAACATAGATTCGTCATGCAGCTTGATGGTTTTGTGTAATTTAGAAAATGAAATTTAGCTATTTGGCATCTAAATTCTCTAACCAAGTATTGTAGTTCATTTGGAAAATGGGTTGAATCCACCATAGCTATATTGAAATGAATATCTTGACGAGTTCCTAGTAAACTTTAATACTTATGGACTAATAATATTACATCTATAACTATCTCGATTTAACACCGAACCCTCATGGAAGTATGTTGAACTAGCAGCATAGTTCCTAGTCATTTATCCATGAGAATATCCTTACTTAGCAGAACACATAATCGATACTAATAAGCATGTATCGCTAAGTCATTTTCTATTTATTCAAATATGCAATAGATTCTACATATTTGTGAGTGTAGCTCACTGGTATGTGCGGTTTTCTATTCAACCATCTCTTTCCTTTTGAGCTAACACATCTGGAGGTTTTCCCTCTTAACTCATACTACATACAGGTTGAACGAGTTAGTTTTCCTACAGAATTTTTAGTTTCTTTTGGTTTAGGTTTCAACTCTCCCATGAGTGTTGCAACGAAGGGGCCTTTGTAAGGGCTTCCTTGACAAGTGTAGAGATACAAGAGGCCCACACATCACTGTAAGTTTGTTGGCTTGAGGAGGAACTCCCTTCCTCTGTGACAAGTTGGAACTTCAACAAAAATTGAGTCCAACCCCCTTGAAATCGAGCTAAGAGAGCCTATGTTTCAATCCATTAAGTTGGAATGCGCCCTCCCTTATGAGAGAGCCCCAAATGTTTATTAGGGTCTGATGCAGGAGCATCTACGACTTCATCCAGCGAACCAGCACGTGGAAAGAGAAGAACAGCTGGGCAGCGCCAGCACATACATTTTTGAATTAACTTTGAAAATATTGTTGCGCCGTCGTTTGAATGGAAGCATTCATATGAAGCGCACTTGTATTGTAATATAGATAAGAAGGCATTTAATAGTTTTAATGCTGTTAGATAGGAATTAACTGTAGATTAGACAGTTTTGGCTTTCGAGAGGGAAAACGGAATATAGGCACCCTCCTTTGAACATTGTAATTCATTCTCATTCATACAGGAGCAAGAGAGAACAGAACAGAGAGCTTGTGAAGAAACCTCCATGTACAGATATTGAATTAATAAGAAAATCTTTGATTCAATTCCATGGATGTGTTTGATCTCTGTGTATTGTTGATATTATGCTTTTGCATGCTTGCTTCTTTTTATGCCTATCTTTTATATGCTGCATATGTGATTTCCTATCAGGTTAGAAACCTGAGAGAGTGAGGGAATGAGTTTCAATTGTTTCTCTATTCAAGACAGGAGATTCCTGCATCGAGTGCAGTTGAATTCCTCCGCATAGAGTGCATTGAGAAGGCCGAGAAGCTGAACTTTGTTCTCTGTTGTCCAGGTTTATGTTGGGTTGTTCGAACCGTGCAAGTAAGTGTAGGTCAAATTGAAGTCTCAGAGTTGAGTCTGACAGAAGGATGACTGGACCGTGTTAGCAGGGTTGTAAAGGTCTAGACGGCTTCAACGCTTTGAGAGCTGTTGGAAGTCGAGCACAAGAAGGTGTGAGAAGTCTCTGAAGGAGTCAGAGAGAGATAAAAGCTCAGGAGGGGCAGTTCCTTGTAAGCATCTCAGGAACAGGCCTGAAAGAATATCTTTGGGTCGCTGTGGGAGCAGGCTCCAGTGGGGTTCATACAGGACAAAGGTGGTGAAGCGGAGGAATTCTTCAAGAGGAGGAGAATCGACGACTTAAAGTTGTCAAGGAGAAACCCGAAATCCCGGGGACCGTCCGATCATGGAGGAGTTGCGCGGGAGATAACCTGTGAGCACAGGTGTGGAGAACCAATGTCCATTGGACTTCGAGGATTCGTTGTTCGGGGATTGATAAGGTGAGAGTTCTACACCTTGTGAAATCGCGAGTCGCGATTCCCCGAATCGATATGAACCGTCGATCAGGATAGGGACACGTGGTGTGAGATCCCTGAGGATCGGGGTTCGGGGTTTGGTGTTTCCCGGGGACAAGGGTTCATACTCTTTGAAATCACGGCCGGTAATTTCTCGAATCAATCGAGGCCGTTGATCGGGGCAGGGACACGTGGCGTGAGATCCCCAAGGATCGGGATTTGGCCTTCGGCGTTCCGGAGGAAAGAGCCTCATACTCTTTGAAATCGCGACCGGTGATTTCCCGAATCAACTGGGGCCGTTGATCAGAAAGGGCACGTGGTGAAGGATCCTGAGGAGATGGGATTCGGGGTGTTGCAAGGCTTGTGACCTTGTGCATCAGGAACCGCGATTTACCGAATCGTGATTTCCCAATCGCACGAGTGGAGGACAGGTGTCATCGGACTTCGGGGTTTCGGCGTTCGGTGTTTCGGGGTTTTCGACCACGAAGAACTTTGCATCGTGGATTCACGATCCGCGAAATCCCGAAGAGGACGTGGCAAGGTGGGACCACAATCGTTAGTGGAGTACAGGTGGAAGCACAACAGAGTTCGGGGATCAGGGGTTTGCATTGTATGTGAGTTGTGTTCGCGTGAACCGCGAATTCCCGAGTCGCGATATCCCGATATCCGAAAGGGTTGACCATTGACCATCGAGGTTCAGGGTTTTGAGTTTCTTGTGATTGCGCTCACAGAGTTCGCGAGACCATGACTTCTGAATTCCCGATTTTCGAAGGGAAAATTGCCGAAGGAGCCTAATGTGGGTAGTGGACTCCCGAGTGGAAAGGAAGAGTACTTCGACTCTTCGGGCCCGTGTGTGAAGAAGGTCCTGGTGTGAGCGGCTTGCTCGGTGAGGGGAAGAATTGCATCAGAGTGGTATCAGAGCTATTAAGTCTTGTCTGTATATTGCAGGCGAGAGAAGAGAAGGAGAAAAAGGAAACACTCTGATACTCACGACTTGCGTCAGAGTGGTATCAGAGCGGGAGTACCTTTACTTTCTGAAGCAGATATAGAAGAGATATAATGCCGCCCAGGAGAGAAAGGAAGTCTCATGATCATGAGGACAGGGATGCCCGAAGGAGGGGTAGGCCAGCAGGTAATGCAGAGATGGAGCGTCAAATACGGGATCTCAGGGCAAGACTCAAAGATATGGAGGCCACCCAGAGGCGTGGAGTCGATGCAGGAGAGTTCAACGATCCCGAGATTGAAGAGGAAGCTGGACATGATGAGGGAGAAGTCTTAGCAAAAGATGCCTCGACAGAGAGGTTGATCAGAGCCATTTTGAGGATGAGCTCAAAGACCAAGATGGAAATTCCCATTTATGAGGGGAGTCTAAATGCTGAAGAGTTGTTGGATTGGGTCCGAGCACTCGACACCTACTTCGATTACGAAGACATCGAAGAGGACAAGAAAGTGAGGCATGATGTCACGAAGTTGAAGGGACATGCAGCCTTATGGTGGGACGAGCTGTAGGCGGACAGGCGTTCCAAAGGCAAATAGAAGATTAAAAGCTGGGATCAGATGATCGCCAAGATGAAGGCGAAGTTCATTCCGAGGGACTACCAGATCACTCTGTTCAGGCGCATGCAAAACCTGAGACAGAATATGATGACGGTGAAAGAATACACCGAGGAATTTTACAGGCTCAACATTCGAGCTGGTCATCGAGAGAGTGATGACGAAAATTTGGCAAGATACCTGAATGGTCTTAGGTATGACATTCAGAATGAATTGAGCATGGTCACCATATGCATAGTTGAGGATGCGTACCAGATGGCGCTAAGAGCCGAGGAGAAGCTAAGAGCCGAGGAGAAGCTGAGCCGCAAGCAGGGACAGCGAGGGCAAGGCAGAAGCCAGCCACGAGGAAAAGTTGTTGTTCAAGAGAGAACACAGAAGCCCAAGGAGGAGTGGAAGAAGCCTCAGGTAAAAGTTGAAAGAGGTGGAACCTCACAGTAGAGGCAGCAGAATATTGAGCCGAGGAGGCAGCGACCGGATCAGCAAGGATATTACACTGATGCCAATACATTTCCTCGTACTTGAGGTAGAGGCAGAGGTCGAGGAGGAGTTATCACATGTTTCACGTGTGGTAAAGATGGTCACAAAGCAGTTGGACTGTCCAGAGAGGAATATGGACAGAGGAAACGCTCATGTTGCTGAGGCGCAGAGGCGTGATGTTGAAGATGAAGACGCTGGAAGCGGGAAGTCACTAACAGTGCATAAAGTTCTCTTGAAACCTGAGAAAGAGGTGGAGGATACAGCTCAAAGATGTAGACTATTCCGGACGACCTGCAAGACCAAGGGTTGGAAATGCAAGGTTATAGTGGACAGTGGGAGCACTGATAATCTCGTTTCGACCGAGATGGTGGAGAAACTGGAGCTGAAAATGAACAAGCACCCGAGTCCATACAAAGTGACGTGGCTGCAGAAAGGACACCAGGTATGTGTTACAAAACAATGCTTGGTAAATTTTAAAATGGGTGATTATAGGGATGAAATTCTGTGTGACGTTATACCCATGGATGTCTGTCATGTATTATTGGGAAGACCATGGCAGTTTGACAGGAATGTGGTTCATTATGGGAGGATGAACACATACACCTTGGAGAAGGATGGAAAAACACATACACTGCTTCTGGGGAAGGGTAAGGAAGTGAAGCCGGAAGTGAGCATTACAATACTTCTCATGAGTGGGAAAGAGCTTCTCACAGAGTTGGAGAAGGATGAAGATCCACAGTTCTTTGTTTTCAGGAAGCCGAGAATTGTCCTAACAAGCACAAGAGTGGACGAATTGCCCGAGGAGATTCAGGAACTGCTTGGAGAGTTCATTGATATCATCGTGGATGAACTACCTCGTTCGTTGCCACCGATGAGGAGTGTGAGTCACCACATTGACATCATACCCGAGGCAAGTTTGCCAAATAAGGCAGCGTACAGGTTGAAACCTCAAGAGAATGAGGAAGTCAAAAGGCAGGTACAGGATCTGCAGGATAAAGGACTGGTGAGGGAAAGTCTTAGTCCATGTGTTGTTCCGACAGTACTAAGTCCGAAGAAGGATGGAGGCTGGAGAATGTGTATAGACTCTAGGGCGATAAATAAGATCACCATCAGGTACAGGTTCCCATTACCGAGAATGGATGACTTGATGGATTGCCTGAGTGGGGCAAATTATTTTTCAAAGATTGATCTCAAGAGCAGATATCATCAGATCCGGATGAGAGAGGGAGATGAATGGAAAACAGCATTCAAAACAAATGAGGGTTTGTACGAATGGTTGGTCATGCCGTTTGGGTTAACGAATGCACCAAGCACATTTATGAGGCTGATGAATGAAGTCTTGCGGGAATTCATTGGCAAATTTGTGGTTGTATACCTGGATGATATATTGATCTTCAGTAAAACCAGGGAAGAACACTTGAGGCATTTGGCCATTGTGATGAAAAGACTGCAGCAGGAGAAGCTGCTGATCAATTTGAAGAAGTGTTCCTTCATGTAGACAGAACTCATTTATTTGGGTTTTGTGATTTCGGCTAACGAATTAAAGATGGATCCTGAAAAGGTTGAAGTAATCAGGAATTGGCCATCACCGAGGAATGTTTTTGAGGTAAGGAGCTTTCATGGTTTGGCAAGCTTCTACAGGAAGTTCATTTGAAACTTTAGTGGAATCAGTGCCGCCATGATGGACACTGTGAAAA
>JASDQU010753711.1:18108-37101 GCA_032191745.1 Picea mariana
ATGGGCCGACTATGCAGGAGCTCATGGATAGGAGCCCATGAAATCTTTGAGCCGAGGAGTATGATGCAGGAGCATCTACGACTTCATCCAGCGAACCAGCGCGTGGAAAGAAAAGAACAGCTTTGCAACGTCAGCACATACATTTTTGAATTAACTTTGAAAAGATTGTTGCACCGTCGTTTGAATGGAAGCATTCATATGAAGCGCACTTGTATTGTAATATAGATAAGAAGGCATTTAATAGTTTTAATGCTGTTAGATAGGAATTAACTGTAGATTAGACAGTTTTGTCTTTCGAGAGGGAAAACGGAATATAGGCACCCTCCTTTGAACATTGTAATTCATTCTCATTCATACAGGAGAAAGAGAGAATAGAACAGAGAGCTTGTGAAGAAACCTCCATGTACAAATATTGAATTAATAAGAAAAGCTTTGATTCAATTCCATGGATGTGTTTGATCTCTGTGTATTGTTGATATTATGCTTTTGCATGCTTGCTTCTTTTTATGCCTATCTTTTATATGTTGCATATGCGATTTCCTATCAGGTTAGAAACCTGAGAGAATGAGGGAATGAGTTTCAATTGTTTCTCTATTCAAGCCAGGAGATTCCTGCATCAAGTGCAGTTGAATTCCTCTGCATAGAGTGCGTTGAGAAGGCCGAGCAGCTGAACTTTGTTCTCTGTTGTCCAGGTTTATGTTGGGTTGTTCGAACCGTGCAAGTAAGTGTAGGTCGAATTGAAGTCTTAGAGCCGAGTCTGAGAGAAGGAGGACTGGACCATGTTAGCAGGGTTGTAAAGGTCTAGACGGCTTCAACGCTTTGAGAGCTGTTGGAAGTCGAGCACAGGAAGGCGTGAGAAGTCTCTGAAGGAGTCAGAGAGAGATAAAAGCTCAGGAGGGGCAGTTCCTTGTAAGCATCTCAGGAACAGGCCTGAAAGAATACCTTTGGGTCGTTGTGGGAGTAGGCTTCAGTGGAGTTCATACAGGACAAAGGTGGTGAAGAAGAGGAATTCTTCAAGAGGAGGAGAATCGACGACTTAAAGTTGTCAAGGAGAAACCCGAAATCCCGAGGACCATCCGATCGTGGAGGAGTTGCGCGTGAGATAACCTGTGAGCACAGGTGTGGAGAACCAATGTCCATCGGACTTCGGGGATTCAGTGTTCGGGGATTGATAAGGTGAGAGTTCTACACCTCGTGAAATCGCGAGTCGTGATTCCCCGAATCGATCTGAACCGTCGATCAGGATAGGGACACGTGGTGTGAGATCCCTGAGGATCGGGGTTCAGGGTTTGGTGTTTCCCGGGGACAAGGTTTCATACTCTTTGAAATCACGACCGGCTATTTCCCGAATCAATCGAGGCCATTGATCAGGACAGGGACACGTGGCGTGAGATCCCCGAGGATCGGGATTCGGCATTCAGCGTTCCGGAGGCAAGAGCCTCATACTCTTTGAAATCACGACCGACGATTTCCCGAATCAACTGGGGCTATTGATCAGAAAGGGCACGTGACGAAGGATCCTGAGGAGCCGGGATTCAGGGTGTTGCAAGGCATGTGACCTTGTGCATCAGGAACCGCGATTTCCCGAATCACGATTTCCCGATCGCACAAGTGGAGGACAGGTGTCATCAGACTTCGGGGTTTCGACGTTCGGTGTTTCAGGGTTTTCGACCATGAAGAAATTTGCATCGTGGATTCGCGATCCGTGAAATCCCAAAGAGGACGTGGCAAGGTGGGACCACAATCGTTAGTGGAGTACAGGTGGAAGCACAAAGGAGTTCGGGGATCGGGGGTTTGCATTTTATGTGAGTTGTGTTCGCGTGAACTGCGAATTCCCGAGTCGCGATATCCCGATATCCGAAAGGGTTGACCGTTGACCATCGGGGTTCGGGGTTTTGAGTTGCTTTTGATTGCGCTCACAGAGTTCGCAAGACCACGACTTCTGAATTCCCGATTTTCAAAGGGAAAATTGCCGAAGGAGCCTAATGTGGGTAGTGGACTCCCGAGTGGAAAGGAAGAGTACTTCGACTCTTCGGGCCCGTGTGTGAAGAAGGTCCTGGTGTGAGAGGCTTGCTCGGTGAGGGGCAGACTTGCATCAGGGTCTCAACCATCGAAGTCAAGATGCCAAGTGTGTCTCTCATCATGAGAAAAAGGAAAAATCTCATATGGAATTCTTCAGAGAATCTAGGCATCGATCTAACACTGAAACCGTTTGAGTTCACCTGGCATTTTTCAATAAACCTCGATCATCCTCCTTGCACACCTTAAACCCCTTCCCATGGCTCTTCCTCCTCGTGGTGTGAGGACTGGGTGCTTGGGCGTTGTGCTCCATTCGACTGGGAACAAGTTAGTGGTTGGTGCCTCATATATTCCTCTCTTGGGTTCTAGATACTCTTCCAGTCTTCATAAAATAATTTAGTAGTTGCGAAAGTGGTCCATTACACCACCATATTGTTAGCCAACTGACCTTAAAAGAACCCTTGCCTCTATGTTTTCTTCATTAAGAATCCCTTAAATCTATGTGCAGGGTTTTTTTTAGATTGGGACCCTTACGTCCTTTTAAAGAAGTTGATCTCTCTTTGTTTCAATCAAAAGTTTAGTTAGTGATGTTTTATCACTATAAAAATTTATGTGAGAAATCCATTTTCCAAGACATGGCGAGGCGCTAAACTAATGTGGAAGCGTGATAAACTGGAAGACAGGGACAAATATAGTGGGAGGAGGCTAAAGCTAGCGGGAGTGTAGAGTTGATAGGACCCGATGGGTCATAGATCACGGGCGCTACAGATCAATGGCCATGGATCATTTTGGGCGGAGAGCTAGTGCAGAGGCTAATTATTGAAATCGAGTTGAAAAGAAAACTATGGTTTTGGCTCGAGACCACGTGGCGCCACTAGGTGCATTTCGGGGTGAAAGGTGGGTTTCCTTGAAACCACTCTCACACTCCTGAAATTTCTGAAAGACAAGTGCTACAGAAATGGTTGCAAAATGGTTAGTGAAAGTAACTTTGGGGTTACACCATTCGTAGGTTAGACCATTTGCAGACGAATTCAATCAGTTTCACGCATATCAGTTTCCAAGTCTCAGCGTCCAGATTCCAAGTAATTTTGACTAGTCGTCTTCCGAGGTGAATTATGGGAAAACCAGAGCACATTTTGAGAAACCTAAAGAGGTTTTTACTTAGAATGGACCAAATAACAATAACCTCTCCCATATTTCTCATAGTTGTTACATACTAGGAGAATCGAGGACATCTTGGAGCCTTATATTAAAGGATTCAATATTTTCTTGTTGGAAGACATCTTTTTCAAATGCAGATCCCAGATAGATGGAGAAGAATTTCACAAAACTGGAAGATGTTTTTACTCAATACAATCTGATATAAAAAAAATTCCCCTAGAGTTTACACAGGTGTCACGGATTAGGAGATTCGAAGAAATCTTTGAACCCTATTTTTCAGTTTTCAAGATTTCCTGTTCGAGAAATGTTTTTGAAGCATGTGTTCTAGCGAGTTAGAGATGCATTTATAGAAACTGAGAGAGGATTTTATTTATAATGAGCTTATCTACAAAAACCATTCTCATATTTTACACAACTATTAGAGTTTGATAATTACAGGTGGCGTTTTGAAGCCTATTTTTTCTTGTAAACGGTTTCCAAACGAAACGTTTCTTTATTTGTAACCGGTTTGGAAATGAAAGGATTCGTTGTTTGTATAAATGTTAAGAGATATGTATGTATCAGGGTTTTCAGAAGTGCAAGGACACCTTTTATTTGTTTTGAATTCAATTGTAATTTTCTGGAGCTGAATTGAATACATATGCAGAAGCTTTTGAAGTCTCTATGAAAAGATTCTAATGGTGGTGATATGATTTTTGTCTCCTCTCATTTTATGTATTTCCCGTGTTCTTTAATTCCATTTGAATTTTATTCTATTTAAATTGGATAGTTAAAAGCTCATAATTCATCTCTTGATGTTCTTGGCTTAATAAATTTAAATTGTGTAATTTTCTTCCTAACTAATTCAGAATTCATTTCAGTAATTCTCTGATGAAGTTACTTGTTTTCTCCTTCTTCCTACACTCTGCATAAATAAAATTTATAACTCAGATTCATTACCTCATTTATCATTTATCCTATGGAGAGTTCTACTAACCAATCATTTTTTTCATTCACTTCCATAATTCTGACTCCATAGCCCTAAGTGTCCCTCCCCTTCCTTGCCAACAACTTTATAAAAGCCCCCAAAACAAACTAAATCTAGCCATTGATTGCTGAAGAAACATCAAGTGACATGAGAGAGCCCTCTCTGAGCTGAGAAGGATAGTACCCAGCTCTAAATTTGGTTGAAACAGTTACCTCTGTCATTTTTTATCAGTTGAACAAATTTACAGAGTGCTAGCATTCTGGTGTCGTTGTCAAGGACAAAATTGAAAAACTTTCCATGGAAAATAATGACATGGTTGAGTTCTAAGGTCTGAGAGTAATAGAAACTTAGGAACATATTGGCTATATTCCTGCTCTGGCAACTCCACACATCAAAAAAATCAGTTTGAAGGTGATTCTACTGGTAGAAGAATCCTGAAATTTAAATTTTCACTGATGACTCCACTCTGAATGCAGAATCCATATTCCAAAACATCATTGGCAACTCCACTGTCTGAAGATGAGTTCAATATCTGCAAGTTATTTTTCCATGAATCGCTCTCACATTCCCGGTTTTCTGAATTGCATGCCTTGTGTAGATTGGAAAACATATCTGCCAAAGTTCAAAGGTCAAGAAGGAGATGATGTTGCCTTTCATTTGATAAAATTCCACATGCACATACATAGGCTAGGGGTTAAATTTATTGAATACTTCTTGATGAAGATGTTTATGGAAACCTTAGAAGAACAAGAATGATCCTGGTACGAAGGATTGCCATCTGCTAGTCTATTTTCCCTTAAAGATTTTTATTCAGTATTTTGTGTGAATTATAAGGAAAGTTACCCATCTTTAGTTATGGTTGAAAACTTTTGTGGAAACTTTGATAATATTATTCAACACATGGGGATTAATATTAATGACAAAGACTTAATGTATGATGAAATCAAAGAATCCCTTTACGAACTAGCTTCTCATCAGGTAGAGCTAGTAGAGACTAGTTGTATTGGTACACGGGATCATTCAGAACAAACATTAGTTTCTTCTTTGCTTGAAAATGAAATAAATTTGCATCATAATGTTGACAGTCAAGTTATATCCCATGAAATTAATGAAAATTTACAACCTTGTCACCCTTTTTAGAGTCAAAAGTATGGGAAGAATCATTCAAATTGTTTTGAAACTCATTCCTTTTCTGAAGACTTATATCATGAAGAAATTGGGGAAAATCGGGCTATTGAAATTGTATGTGCGGAAAATCTAGGTAGTAAAACCATTAATAAAGATAGCTACTCAAAGCTACAAGGAAATACCAAAGAAGAGCAGGTTGTTTTAGGTCTTTTGGATGTTTCAGAATCCATTCATGATTTCACATCTCTTGATTTGACATATTCAAAAATTTTAAAAAGCCATGATGACATTCTTATTCAAGAACATGAAGGAGCATTTTCGAAAAAAAAATTCAAACACATGAGATTGTTGTTTCATCTAAATATTTACAAGAGCACATAAATCTTGTCTCTACTATGGATGATGTGGAAGATTATCATCTTGTTGCATGTCCATTTGAGAAGGGTAAACCAGATGAAAGAGATCCTTGTGTTTGGACTGATTTTAAGAAAGGGATATTTTTACATGTTTTCGAAGACCCTGTTGCCAGTAAGCTGAAATCATCAGAGAAGATAGAGTACCTTTTGCTCAATAAAGAAGGGATAAAATGGGATTTGTAGTTTAAGTTTTCATTTGTCGAGTTCTTTTTTCTATCTGGAGGAGTTGAAAGAAAGTTGCAGTCAAGAAGCCATTTACTTGACTGGCTTCACTAGAATTTTGAGATCACTTGATTCAATGTTGGTTTCAGCAAGTAGGGTAGGATCATTTGTATATAAATAATCTTGAAGACCGAGCATTTTTTTCAGTTTCAGTTTTGGACTTCAACATGTGTGTTTTCAGTTTTTGGCAATTATTGGTTTTCAGTTTCAACTTTCAGTGCATTTAATTTCGGATGAAGGATTGGTACAAGTGTAGTCTTTGAGATGGGATCAATCCAATGGATCGAGCACTTGGAATACGTTTTTTATCTTCGCACAGGGAGGATGTCACCCATAGTTGGAGCTAGATATTGACACATGCAAAATTTAGAGTTGTGGCATAAGAGAATTTTTTCTCTAAACAAAGCATCATTGAGTTCTTGGATTGTCTGCATTAAATATTTCGTTGAATTTCGGAGAAAAAATCTTCATTATTGAGAAAATAAAAATTTTGGTTTTATTAATCTAACTTTGGCTCTTATAGTCATTTTCTCTACCCTCGGGTTTATTACAGAGACATAGTTCATTTTACCAAAATTATTGGGCTCGTAGGCCAAATCTCCACTTATTCAAGCCCTACAACTATCGAGATGAAGCGACTAAGCTCCACACATCAAGTCACATGAAGGAGGATTCCACAAGGGGTGCTAAGGGTGCACTACACGTCGATAACACTTACAACCATAAGCGGATATAAAATAAATACTCTCATTTATATTCATCAATATGGGATAAACACCAAAAGAACAATAAAAATAGTGCCAGGATAGTTTGAGTGCTCATCCAAATATGAAATGCTTGGCATTCTACTTAGCATTGTAGGTGTACACTGGAGGATGCACGCAGTTGTCAAATCTTGTTCACACACCAATGTCCAAGCATCGAAAACATCAAGCACAAGCCACGAGAAGCCTGTTTATCTGTCCATCATTTGTATCATTAAAGGGCCTAATTATAATAATTATAAGATCAAACATATACTGCATCATACCATTGGGATACCCGATTCCAGTCAGGAGTAATTTGAGAAACCTTAATGAACTCTCTATTTCTCACAATAATATTTTGGGTTTATGGTTTATTGTTCATATTTATATGGTTCTTCTCTAGTATGTCTAAACCACTATAGGAAGAGCATTGAGATGATTCCAGATATCGGCCTCTAGTATGGCTAAACCACTACAGGAACAAAACTGAGACCCAATTATATAATCATCACTTCCCCAGAACAGGAAGAAAGCAAGCCGCAAATTATCCGATTCCAATGGAAGTAGACAAATGAGCTATCATCTCAAGAAAAATTAATGTAACGGTCAAGCATTCCAAAACTAAAGTTAAACTAAATTTGGAGGATCGCAGATTTTTCCCAGAAACTCATCGACTGTGCATTTTCATTTAAAGAAAAAGTGCACAGATGTTGAAATGATGTCTATGTTTTAAGGAGATCGACTTGAAGGAAAAACGGATGGCGTATAAATTAGAAGGTTGTTTCTCAGATACAGTCTAATATGCCCAAATCACAAATTACCAATGTAATCATCGATGGTATATATTCATTTCCGGGAGAAAAAGTAACAGACGTTTAATTTTCTAAAGTGACCCGAAATAAAAACAGTGGTAACGCCACCGGGGTACGTGGAAGCTCATGATTTATTTCAGTGAAGTGAATGGTATGAATTGAAACCACCCACAACACTCCCCAAAATCGAATACAAGTCAATGTTGAATATGTTGGAGAAATTTCTATTTTCGACACACTAATTCAGTGGGAATTAACTGACTAGTTCTATTTTAGACTTTCTATTTTTACCATCACTATTATGCATGCATGCATTCCTAAGGAAATCTAACTGCTCGATTGCTTTTCTTAATTATGTAATGATTTTCCCTATATATGAGTGTATTCCACTCATTCATTGTATCATATTGATCATGATCTATGTATGAATCATTAGCTCATTCGAGTAGTGTGAATATATTTTCTCATTCTTCCATATTAAATCTCTCTTCCTTTATTGATAAGCTTTGTTTGTATTTGCTTTAGCTAGATCTCCTGTGCAGGATTCCATGAAACACTAACAAAATATTGGCACTAAGCCGCGAAATAGGAAGCGTGATTTCCCAGCGCGCAATACACAGGCACCAACCTAAAAGGATGATTCATTTTCATTTTATCCACTGTCATTTTGTGAGGGAACCGTTGTAGAGATTCTTGGTGAGGCAGGTACTTGAGCTGGAAATATTTTCGGTACTCTCAAGGCGTAAGGGAACTTTTTATGTGAAGGCTTGTCTCATATGAAGACAATGACTGGGCACCATATTGTAATGAAGATGAACTACATAAACACTTCACATCCTAAAAATTATTGGTGGCTAACAAACATTAAGAAGTTTGTGTGAAGATGAATGGAACACCAAAGGATAAAGTCAAGCAGATTCAGCTCCAAGTATCTAGGTGTCGAAGGAGTAACAACCTTCTTTGATTGATGTTTTATGAGTGTTGTCTGAAATCATTGTTAAAATTCGCTACGAGATCAAAGAGCACCTGGAGTTAGCACAAAAGATGTGATAAATGTTAGACTTGTCAAATATTGCAGTTTGTAATGTATATACGTGATTTCTTACAAAGGTCGTGTGGTGATCCAAGGAAAATAAAGTGTTTTAGTCTCCCAGGTTTCTAAATGTTGAGGTGTCGCTCGCCATGGACAATTGTTATACAGAGCTGGATAGTGATGAAAAAAGTTCCCTTTTATTACAGCTGGATTGGTGCTCGTGTGTGATATTATTTAGTTGGATATACACTGTTGATGTATTTCATCATTTAGTGTTGTATGTTATATCCATTATGATGGTGTTATTTCTTGTTGATAAAGACCAAGTGACCATGTGAAAAAATAAGACATCAAGTTGGAGATAAAATTTCTATTCACCATGAACGCAGAATCTATTCAAAGGCTAATGCAAGATGACTGCATAGCCATGTCAAGCATCTGGGTGATTGGTTGCAGGGACTCTACCAAGTATCTGAGTATTACTTAACAATGCCATTTTACTGATGGATAAAACATTCGGTTTTGATACTGCCATCAGAGAAACACAAGCGCTATCAATGATGCATATATTAAGGTGCACAGTGCATTTAATGATGTGGGGAATTGTGTTTCAAGAGTAAGTCAACATCAAGATTGTGAATATTTTGGGGTTTATTTGTTTTCAAATAATCCATTTGTTAGATCCAAAACCCGAGAGATGCAAGACATCGAGGGTCTTTTGACCATACAACTGTTGAATGAGGAGGTTGATCTTAGAGTTGGAAAGTATATTGGTGAAATGTGCGTTGTGGTGAGAACAATATACAGATTTGGGTTTCCGATGGATAATGGTGACAGGTCATAGCAGGGTACGCACATGTTTTGGGAACAACCCAATGGATAGGCAATCGGTCTGTCGTTCTTTGCTACCTCACAGGGAGTATAGCATCCCTAGTTAGAGCCCATGTTATCACTATAACAATTTCTGTGATAAATCCAGTTCCAAGACTTGGAGAGGCGCTAAACTAATGTGGAAGCGTGATAAACTTGAATACATGTCCAAATATAGAGAGAGGAGGCTAACACTAGAGGGAGTGCATATTTTATGGGCCCCGATGGGTCACAGATCAGGGGTGCTACAGATCAACGGCTAGGGATCATTTCAGATGGATAACTAGCATGAAGGTTAATAATTAAAAGAGAGATGAAAATAAAACCATGGTTTCGACTCGGGACCACGTGGTGCCACCTGGTGCATTTTAGGGAGAAAGGCAGGTTGCTTTAAAACCACTCCCTCACACTCCCGAAATTTCCGAAAGATAAGTACTACACAAATGGCTACAAAATTCTTAGAGAAATTAAGTTGGGGGTTAGACCATTTTAGGGTTCGACCACTTGCAGACGAATTCGATCAGTTTCATGCATATCAGTTTCCAAGTCTCAGGTTCCAGATTCCATGTAATTTTGACCAATCGTCTTCCGAGGTGAATTCCGGGAAAACCATAGCACATTTTGAGAAACCAAAAGAGGTTTTTACTCAGAATGGAACATATAACAATAACCTCTCCCATATTTCTCAAAATTATTACATATTGGTAGAATCGAGGACATCTTGGAGCCTTATATTTCCGAATTCAATATTTTCTTGTTGGAAGACATCTTTTTCAAATACAGATCTCAGAAAGATGGAGAAATATTTCACAAAACCAACAACGGTTTTTAATCAAGACAATATGATATATAAAAACCTTCCCCATATTTTACACAGGTGTCACGGATTGGGAGATTCAAAGAAATCTTTGAACCCTATTTTTCAATTTTCATGATTTCCTATTCGAGACATATTTTTGTGGCACATTTTTTGGCCATTTGGAGATGAATTTAGAGAAACTGAGAGTGGCTTTTCTTTAGAATGAGATTATCTACAAAAACCATTCTCATATTTTACACAACTATTATGGTTTCAGAATTACAGATGGCATTTTGAAGGCTATTTTTTCTTGTAAACAGTTTCCAAATGAAACGTTTATTTATTTGTAATCGGTTTGGAAACGAAAGGACTCAATGTTCATATAAATGTTAAGAGATACATATGTATCAAGGTTGGAATAAGTGCAAGGGAACCTTTTAGTTCCTCTGAATTCAATTGTAATTTTCTGGAGTTGAATTGAATACATATGCAGAAGCTTTTGATGTCTCTATGAAAATATTCTAATGGTGGTGATATGAGTTTTGTCTTCTCGCATTGTATGTATTTCCTATGTTCTTTAATTCCATTTTCATTTTATTCTGTTTAAATTGGATAGTTAAAATATCATAATTCATCTCTTGATGCTCTTGGCTTAAGCAATTTAAACTATGTAATTTTCTTCCTAACTAATTCAAAATTCATTTCAGTAATGATATGATGCAGTTACTTGTTTTCTCCTTCTTCCTACACTCTACATAAATACAATTTATAACTTAGATTCATTGCCTCATTTAGACCTTATCCTCTGGAGAGTTCTATCAACCAGTCATTGTTTTCATTCACTTTCATAATTGCGATTCCATAACCCTAAGTGTCCCTCCCCTTCCTTGCCAGAAACTTTATAAAAAACCACAAAACAAACTAAATCTAGCCATTGATTGCTAAAGAAACATCAAGTGACATGAGAGATCCCTCTCTGAGATGAGAAGTCTAGTACCTAGCTCTAAAGTTGGTTGAAAGAGTTACCTATGTCATTTTTTTTATCATCCGAACAAATTTACAGAGTGCTAACATGATGGAAACCCTCATTTTTCCCCATTACGACCTCGGTTTTCCTTAAATTCTAAATGGCATTTTAGATAGCATTGAAGTCTGGCGTTAACATCGAATGATTGATCCTCATAGAACATTTGACTAAGTTGAGTGATTTCACTCCTTTGTGTTTCTGAAGAAGAACCTTAACCTTCCTTTCGGATATAATGAGTATGAAAGTTAACAATAAAATCCTTATATATATCACCCTTTAGGGTCAGGTTTTCTCTTGTTTCTTCACCTTTGGATGTGTAAAGTAGCTATCTTGCCTTGCAGCATGATAATATATTTATCTCCTTAGGATAAACAATGGGAATTTTATGTCCTCTTTACTTTACCTTATTTTTCCATGACCACCACAGGTCTCTAAGAGGATGAACATGATAGTATGTGATTTTTATTAATTATTAACGTGTGTCGATCTTCTAATTGTATTAAATGGATATGTAAAATCCACCTTGGCTTCTAATGTTTATTTAAATAATTGATCTCGTTTAGTACCTTGTGAATGAATATGAAATTAGTGATGAATCCTTATTGTACAACGTAATTCGAGATATGCCCTTTTAGAAGACATAAAATATCGGTACTTGAAGTTTGTACTTGTTAAGGAAGATTGAAGTATTGATATTGATGCTCGACTAGTATGATATTTATTTTTGGGAAACTACTTGATAGGCGTATTTAGATCCGTATCTATTACAATTTTATACTTATGATCTTGTGGATTTACCTTGTCATGTCTCGTTGCCTTACTTAACCTTCAACTGAATTAAATGCTTGATGTTCGTTTAAGAACATAGATCCCTTGCTCGTCCATGGGAATGATAGATGCTTGATGCATGTCTTGTGTCGAGATACTAGTTAAGGGTCCTAAAAAACATAGGAATCATGCAATCCTTAACCTATTTTCCTCGTCCTTCTTAGTGTAAAATGTAGTTGAAATATTGCTAGAATGTTTCGCAGGCCAAAATGTGTCCTTTAAATTTATATGTGTCATTATAGACAGACTATTGTTGGAATATTTCATATGAGGTAATTGCGAGATTTACTTGATGTTTGATTTATTGAATACATATATTTCTCTTACACCATGAAAATATTGATGTATGGTTGACAGAGTACTTAGAGTTCCTTGCGCCATGATAATAGAGTTGACAACTAATGTTGCCCCTTTTATTATGTTGATGTATGATTGATTTGAAGTTAGTTTACTTTTTCTCCAATTACTTTAATATATGATTTGGAGTTGGACTACTGTCGGAGTGTTTCTTAGATGGTTGCATCGAAAAATAGATAATTATTTTGCGTCATGAAATGAAAGTGATGTATGAATCATTATCTGATAATATTACTTTGCTCCATGAACATATAGGTGCTACTTATTTTTGCGCCATGAAATAAATGTGATGTATGAAAGGTTATGTGACTAGATTTGTTTTGCGCCATGAAAATATAATTGATAATTATTATTGCGCCATAAAATAATATGATGCATGATTTGATTAGTGGGAATTATACACATCCTTATTCCTCAAAACATTCACAAGCCCTGAGACCTTAAGTGGTCAAAATCAATCAGATGAATCATGGGCTTCGGCATTGCTTATGTGTCTTGGAGGTCCTAACCTTGCAAGGTAGGTTGGGCAGGTAGTCATTTATTATTTAATGTCTGGTTTATCATTATTTAAGTTTTCTTTAGTTGATTGTGATGTGTTGAACTACGTCGCTAAATATTTTTATGTGTTGATCATGTGTTGTTATGAAACATGCGTTGACATTAATTATCTAATGATTTTTTTTTTTACCAAGTGTACATCGTTGTTGTCGTATCAGTGGGTTCGTTACATATGGTATCAAAGCAGGTTCAACCCTGAAACTTTGGATTTTCATGCCTTCCACTGTATTAAACACTTCATTAATGTCTTATCACTAATTAAAATTTAAAACCTGTCTGGGAGGTAATCATGGTTAGAGGACGTCGTGGAGGTAGACGACGTGGTGCTAGGGGAAGAGGAACGACGCCTCTAGTAGCATCCATGCCATAGGGGTCTAACCCTCCAGGGAGAAGAACAAGTCATTGGGGAGGAGGAGATCATTATGGGAAATATGGTAGGGATGATGCGATCCTTTCAAAGGATGTTAGAGGCCTTGATTAACCGATTCGATAGGGATGAGGCTAGAGCGCATGTAACAAATAAGGGTTCACAACGCGCTCCTACAGAAAGTGGTAGCATTCACATAGAACTCGCGAAGGTGAAGTTTCTCGAGTTCAGGGTTTCCACGGACGGCTCCACTGCTGAGGCATGGTTGGAGAAAATGGCAATGTGCTTTAAACTGTGTGACTACACCTCCAACATGAAGGTTCGCATAGCGTTCTTTCAGCTAAATGGGAGCGCTCTTCTATGGTGGAAGACACTCCTACCTCAACTAAACATGGTTGTCGAAGACATGTCCTGGGAACTGTTCAAGAAACAGTTCTGGGAGAGTTATTTGTGAGAGAAATTCATTGAGCGCCAAATCAATCAGTTCAACACCTTACAATAGGGTGGCCATACGAAGTTAGAGTATGAATAAATATTTATGGAGCTACTTTGACATTTCTCGCATCTGAACATGGAGAAGATGAAGGTAAACAAGTTTGGGTTTAGCCTTAACTCCAACATTCCTGTGAAGGTGATGATCCTAATTTCTCAGGCATCGCATGATGCATTCTAGAAAGACCTCATATCTAAGGAAGATCTGACTAGCAGGGATAGGACAGGACTCCTACAAGACCGACGGGATAGACAACATCTGCATCGCAGTAGCATCGCCCGTAGAAACAATGATTTAGTCTTGTTCAATAGAACAAAACAGGATCTCAATATGGTAGCCAACAACTTCTACTTCGGGGACTAGGAGTACTCGACTGAAGACTAGATGTTGGACATGTGGAAAGCCACATTACCAGTGAGACTGCCTAGTTGAGAGGGCCAGAGCAGCCAGATCAATAGGACCCATTACAGTTGGAGATTTGGGCAAGGACCACATGATTCATACAATAGTGAATAATCACCAGGACGACCACCATTGCACTATACTCGAGACGTAAGGAACAATTTCCGACCAAACTTTTGGTTTTTGGATAGAACTAGGTACTACAGAAGAGCATGGGAAAGGATGCAAGTTATATGCATTCTTAGCGCTAAATGAAAGGGGCGGGGTGGAAGGATTAGAATACCTTCTAGTAGCATGAGATTTTTCTGACGTTTATTAGAAGAGTTACAAGGTTTTGTGCTAGAAGGGTAATTGGTGTTTACCATCGACTTGAAACCTGGAACTGAACCAATAGAAAGAACACCTTATAGGATGTCAATGTCTGAGTTACAGGAGCTGAAAATGAAACTGAAGGAGTTGTTGGACCTAGGACTTATACGTCCAAGTGTGTCACTTTAGGGTGCACCTGTTACTTTCATAAGAAAGACGGATGGGTCATGGAGACTCTTTATTGAATACTGTCAAATGAACAAGGAAATGATCAAGAACCAGTTTTTGTTGCCAAGAATAGATGATTTGTTTGATCAAATGAAAGGAATGAATGTGTTTTCAAAGATCGAATTGAGATCATGATATCACCAGTTATGGATCAAAGAGGAAGACGTTCCTAAGACTACTTTCAAGACAAGGTTCAGACATTACAAGTTTACCATTTTACCATTCGGACCGACAAATGCCCCAGAGGTATTTATGATATTGATGAATGGGTTATTCCTCGAACACTTGGACAAGTTTTTAAAAGTATTTATTAACAAAATATTGATATATTCTCGAACAAGGGAATAACATGACGAACATTTGCGCTTGGTACTACAGTGTTTACGAGAAAACAAATTATACAGGAAACTGTTGAAATGCTCTTTTTATCAATCGAGGATTCATTATTTAGGGAATTTTATCTCCGACGAAGGCATCGTTGTGGATCCAACGAAGGTAGGGGCTATTATGGAATGGCCTACACCGACAAATGTACCAGAAGTACGTATTTGTATGGTTTTAGAAGGATATTACCTATGGTTCGTCAAAGGTTTTTCAAAGATAGCAAATCTGATAACAATATTGAAAAAGAAAAACAAGAATATTGTATGGACCAAGAAATGTGCAGAATCATTTCGAAGGCTCAAGGAGATGTTGACAACAACGTCAATACTAAAATTCCCTGACATGGACCAGGAATTATTGGTATGCACCGATGCATCCAATGAAGGCTTAGGTGGAGTCTTGATGCAATACGGTCGAGTGATCGCTTACATCTCAAGGAAATTAAGAAATCATGAGGAAAACTATGCAACGCATTATTTAGAGTTATTGGCCATTGTGTATGCCCTGAGAGTGTGGAGACACTATCTGATTGGAAAAAAAATTGAACTAAAAATAGACCACTATGGTTTACAGCACATTTCTATTCAAAGTGACTTGGCGCGCAAAGACATTCGTTAGAATTTCTTAACGAATACAATTTTGAGGTAAAGTAACAATAAACAGAGTGGTCGATGCATTGAGTCGAAGACCATGCATATTTTCAGTGATACCTCTTCAGACAAATCGTCAATAAAATATTCTAACTATACAGTTTGACGATGGCTAGTATAAATAGGTTAAGAAAATATCAGATAAGACACCATGTTGGTACGAAACTTTGAAGGATATACATTGGTGTTGTTGGGAAAAATACCCTATGGACTAGCAAACTAGGGTCAGACTTTCATGCAGATTTTGACTGTAAAGAAATTACCTTTTAACCTACCACCCAAAACTTAAACCCCTCTTTCACAATACATACATGGAAAGGAACTACTAACCTTGTTACTGATGTTTGGTGTAGATCTTCCATTGCGCTCTTGACCGCTTGCTTGCACTGCTCCTTCCAAAGATAACCTGCAATCAAGACAAACAACTATGCATGCATGCTACTTTTCTACTTGAGGGTTAGAAATTAAGCATAAATTAAACAAACCATAGATAACTCATGCATTGGGACGGGAAAAGTATTCTTTTATTATTTGAAAAATGAATCAACTTACAATCAAAGTCGAGACCGACCACCGATCCTTGATCCTGATCCTAGGCTCCTCCTCTTTTGTCCTCCAACTGCTTTGCATTAATTCTCCTTTGGCTTGAGGAAAGGCTAAAGGGTTGGGACAATGGATTCGGCAAATGGGAAGAGTTTCTTTGCTATATTTTTTCCTCCTCCAAATGGTACCCCTACCCCTTCTTTTATAGGCTAGAAGGAACTAGGGTTTTGGACAAACTCTCGGCCATGCATGGTCGAGAGTTTCAGTTAACTGACCCATAGCTTTTTGTTCCGTCGGCAAATTTCCTATTTTTGTGTTTTGTTAGGTACACGTGGGCTGTAGTGGGCCTGCCAGTGTGCACACGCGTGCAGTAATGGGTTAGGGCACGTGGGCCTTGAGCCAAGAGGATTTTCAAAGAGGTTGTTTAGCAGATGTTTTGGCAATGAAGGGATATGAGTTGGCCTGATGCCAGGTAAGCATGTGTGGTGCAATTTAGGGTTATAACAGATGCCCCCTAATGTGTGAGGTAAGAAGAGCATATGATGGCCGAAATACATTACCAATATTTTACCAATCTTTACTGATGTGATGAATGAGTGAGCCCAAGGATCAAGAACCAGGAGGTGTCGTCTACAAAATAACAAATGTCTCACTGAGGTAGTCATACCCATGCTCGGGATAAAATAGAACCATGGATACCAATCAAATACACTGTATATCCATGTCAAATAACTATAAAGAGTAGCCGTGAATAATACACAGCGGAGCTACATCTCGAAATCAGAAAGATATACATATAGAGTATCCATCTTCCAGAAGCTGATTCGGCCTGATGGCTATACTTCAGAGCTTGAGCAACAACTTCAAAATATTCTAAAACTCGGGTAGGAGTGTAATATGAGTGTACGACTACACTACCCAGAGGTCTTCGACAGCTCGTCACTTATGGACTTGATAATCTTGATGATCGGACTGAAGGCTTCAGTGATTTTGAGCAAAGACTTGATTGGACGTTCAGGATGGTCGGGTATGTAGACAAGAGACATATTGCAGAGGGGCCGACTCAGGATTAGTGACAAACTTCCGTTGGACAACAACACGACAAGTGATAAGACTCAGGCAGCATATATATTAATCATAAGTCTACAAAGTAGGAGGCAACGCACACTCTCCATATGTTTGGAAGAGTAACCAAACGGTGGAGGACACAACTCTATATAGCGAGAAAAGCTTCCTAAGGTCATAATACATCCCATAGTCTGATAATCAAATGGACAGATGTGTTGTATCCAAGGGCGACTCATTATGCTGCCAATAAAGAAAATACCTTTCCCATCCTCTTTTTAGGGTATATTTGATTTTTTTGTTCTTTTTGATGATTTTTGAAAAAGAATAAAGGAATATTACATTACAATGGAGGAACAAGTACTACAAACATACAAGCTCAAGGCACAAGGACAAGACTTATGTTCTGGTAAGATGATACTCGAGAAAAATCCTCCGGCGGCCAAAGGTGTTAAGACGTAGAAGCAAACTGTCACAAGGTTGATGGATAAGGTATGCAAATGCGGTTGATAGAACACACAATGGTAACGTCCTTCGATGTAAGTTTAACGAGCCCAGAGAAGGTAAGATCGGTGGTTTTTCATATTTAGAGAGTCTGAAAAAGCATAAAAGGAGACTCCACTGGGGTACCTTTTTTGACAATAGTCTAGTCGATTCGAAAAAGGGATAAACTAGCACCGATTAGATGTCAATTCAAAACCATTTTAACGAGTGTGACAAGGACAAGATCACTCGGCTATTTTTTCACTTTTAAGGAGTCTAAAAAAAGATTAACTATGGACTTCGTCAGGAATATTCTTTTGGACCAATTTAACGAGTGTGAAAGAATAAGGTCACTCGGCGATGTTTTCAATTTTAGGGAGTCTGAAAAGAGCTTAACTATGGACTCCATGGGGGTTTCTTTTTCATAAATTTAGTCCCTCAGGCCCGAAAAAGGAATAAAATTATACCTGAGAATACTCTTCTAAAGAATGGGAATTCGATAGAGTATACCTTTGTTCGTACAGTTGACCGTCCGGACCGAAAAAGGGGTAAACTACCGCCAGACAGACGTGACTTCAAATTTCAGTTTAACGAGCGTGAAAGGTCACAAGATCACTCGGCAATCTTTTCATTTTTAGAGGGTTTGAAAAGGGCTTAAAAGGAGACCCGTTATTTTTTGGGAGTCCTGAGGGTAAGACAAAGAGTGAAAAAGACTCATGCAAATGAGGCTCAAACTCATATTCAGGAAATACTATACGGACTCTCAAGCCTACAGTGTTTTGAGAAACGACATGGGCACCATAATGCAACCAAGACCTACCTAGGGCATCCATGTTTTGGTAAGCTCTACCACCAAGTCATGACACTTATAGAGTAGATATGACAGTTTCGTGTCACAACCTGATGGGATCGATCCTATAGCATAAGAAAAAGGCAATGAGATGCAAAAGTTGGGGTGATATCCTAACCTATATGCTCAAGTTGATTTTTGAAAAAATAATTTTTTTTATGGACCGTCAATATTTTTTCGAAACTCAAAAAAAAAATGTCCCAATACCTGATCAAATCCCTCCCATATAACTCCTAGATCACTCTAAATGGTTTTTGATATAAAGAAACTGATAAG
>JASDQU010753712.1:1704-18206 GCA_032191745.1 Picea mariana
TAAATATCATCTTCAAAAACCTTCCAATGTTTGACATTGTCAAGTATAGAAGGCCTATACTTTACCTCAACATCATACTTGAGTTTAGGAGGTACTGGGTTTTTAAAGTTACTAGCAGAAACAACTAGGGAATCAACCAATGTATTCTCTTCTCTAGGAACAAAGGATAAGTTGAAATCTAGGAAGAAATTGTCAATAAGATCCCATACCTCATTCTTGTAAGTCCTCATTGTGGCATGCTTCACTTGATATATATTTTTTACTTGATGTACAATCATCTCTGCATCTCCAAAAAATGATAATTCTTCAATTTTCATATCTTTAGCAGCCCTCAGCCCCAAAACTAGGGCCTCATATTCTGAAATGTTGTTTGTGCTTTCAAACTCCAATTTGAAAGACAAAGTTATGACTTCTTGAGAGGGAGAAATGAAAACAACTCTAACACCAACACTATATTTAGAATATGCCACATCAAAATACATTTTCCAAGTTTGAGCACCTTGTTTGATTGTTTCACATGTTGTTGGTGATTTATTTCTAATTTCCAATGGTGACTAAGGAAGATCACAAAGTTGCAGAATGCTAGATCCCAAATCAGTTTCAACAACATAAATAGAATAGTTTGTGGGATTAATTTAATCTCTTATAATATAATCCATTTGTGCTTCTCTATACAACCTTATTTGTTCAACCTTAAAGACCGGTATAGTGGCATAAGAGAGATCCATATGCAATGTCCCTCCCAACCTTTTAATCCATGATATCGACAATAACATCCCAAAGTTGGGGGGAACATCTGCAACTATAATGTCCATGACTATATGCTTCATGGGCAATTGAAAGAGAGTAACAACCAATTCTTTAATCACCCCAAGGTATTTCACCTTTCTTGAGTCAAAAGAGTATAGATCATGGTATGCTTTGGTGATCTCTAGACCCAGTTCATCCATGATTAATTTAGGCATTAAGTTGTGGGATGCACTTGATTCCTTCAGGGAATTGTGCAAGATCTTATCACGTACATTCGATGAGGTATAAAAAGGAGGAGAGGAGTCATCTCTATATTTCACTAAGGGCCCCAATATAACTGTAGGTTTTTCATATTGCAAATTTACTGAATCTATTGAATGGGAAGAAAAATTAGGCTACAACATTTTAGAAATGATTTTCTTGAAATCTTCATTCTTTATCAACTCTATAAATGGGAATGAAATTTTTATCTTTTGGATTTCACTCTCAAAGTTAAAAGAATATGGGGATTTCAGAATTTCTTTAATTTCTTGAACAGGGGATTTAACCGCAGACTGATTATTTTGTTCTTCCTTTCCTTTCTTTGGTGCAACCACTATTTTAGTAGAGAATTCTAATTTTTTAGGCTGATTGGATGTACTATGCTTTCCTTCTTTTTGTTTTTACCTCAATTTTAACTTGTTCTAATTTTCATTTGTTTCCTATCCCTTTCTTAACTCATTTAGTTGATTGTTCATTAGATACTCTTCATAAGCTAATTGAGTTAGACGAGGGGAGGTAGATGTGTCTCCCAGACAGTGAATTTCCTGATCAACTTCCTCCTTTTCTCCTTCTTCATAATCGACTAGATTTTTTTGAGCAGGGGTATGAACCTTTTGATATTCTCTATTCCTATGATCTCTTTGAATAATTTGAGGTGCATTGTTTTGTCTTCTGAAATTGTTTCTATTTCCAAAATCTTGTGTATTTATGTTTGCTTGTCTCCCCTCAATTTTCAGTTTTTCCATTTCTACAGAAAGTGACTTGACTAAATTAGTCAATTCATCAACATGAGGGTTAGTTACTGAAGCATCAGAAGTGGAAGCTTCTTCTTTTTGTTTCATTCTATCCCTATTATATTTTCATATTAATTTATCTGCTTCCAATATGTTTGATTCCACTTCTAGAGAAACATCTTGCATATGGGCTAGTGAAGTAGAACTTCTATCTCTCTTAACAGAAGAAAAAACTCAGGGTCAAAGGAACTAACATAGGTTATTTTGGTAAAAGTTTCAGTTGGATTGATCTCAATAGAGATTTTATTATACATTTTATTAAACCTTTTTGAAAATTCTGATACTGATTCACCTTTTTTTTTCTGAGAGCCCCAAATTCAATGATGTCACATAAAAAGTCTTTCTTGTCACCCCAATGCCTTAAAAATGCATCATATAGGGATTCAATCCCAACAATTGATCCAGGGGATAAACTCCTAACCCATTTTCTAGCTTCACCATCAAAACTTTGTACAAAAACTCTCATCCAAACATCCTCATTCTCAATATTTAGATTATCAACATAGCTATAAAATGCTACAAGATGTTCTTCTGCAGTGGTGTCCTCTTCTCCTGTGAACTTGGGCATATAATTTAGGTAATATCTTATTGGGAGATAATTCATAGGTTGAGGAAGCACCAGAGGGTTATACCTAGTAACAATAATAACATCCATTCTATTCCCAGGAGGATTAACCCCTACCATTTGATTATGGAAAGGTGTATTCTTAATTCTATGATAAGTAGGAGGTGATTTGACATGTAAAGATGCAATATTTATATCAGGTATTTTGGGAAAAGGAAGAGTATAAGATTGAGGAGTTTTAAAATTAACAAAAAGTGGCTCGGTCTTGGATGAGGATGGGGGAAGCCCAAGGGAAACTGAGGTTCCTTCTTCTTTGGTTACAACAAATTTGTAATAATGGGGATAAGGAGAACCTTAGAGAGGAAAATATTCTAGACTCTCAAGCCTAAACCAATTTACAACTTCAGGGGATGCAAGAACATCAAAGGTTTCAAGACTTTCTTCTTTCATATCAGGAGAAAAATATGACTATTCTACACTGATATATCGTAGTTTAGAGTTTACACGAGTTTCAACAGTAGTTAAATGAGAAATATGAGAAACAAAAACTGGTGTATTGAAAGCAGAGTCAGGTAAATTTCCAGAAGTACCTGAGGATTTCGAAGAGGAAGCTCCTTGTAAAACTTTTCCCTTCTTTAAGATATTTTTTGGATCAGGTTCAAGTGCAGCCAGAGGTGACTATGGATTTAACCTCGTGTGTCTACCTTTGGGAGCCACAACTGAAATTTCGAGTCACTAGGTGCAATATGTAGTCTTCTGTTTACTGATTACTGTGCACCATCAAAATCAATATTTTGTCTTGTCGTACAACCTAGGGAAATGTCTTCAATATGTTTCCTGACAACGACACCAAAAATTTTAGCACTAGGAGTCACACTTAGATTGTTGTAAGTGCAAGCCTAGTACCCATAAGAATGTTAAAGATAAGTATTTATGATAAGGTGGAAAATGGATGGAAAATTTAGAAAAGAATGTCAATAACAACTCATACAATACATTATCACATAAAACTGTCTAAGGGTCGCAGAACGACCCAGTCCTTTTCTTGTGCAGGTATCATCCTTGAGCTCAAAGCGCAACTTTCATAGCAGTCTATTTTGGGCTTGAAGCATAAGCAGCATGAAGGTTCTATTTTTTTCAACGGTGGAGATTCCAGGAGCAATATAAATTAGTGGCTCACGGGCATTCATAATTCCAAAATTGCACAAAGTATAGCGCTAGAGTAAAGGTATGAAGTCCCGAGACCCAAAACATGCATGAGTCGTTGATCTTGAGGGGGACAGGTGGCAACCGATCCAAGTGTTTGTGGAAATGGGCTTCAGGAGATTTGAAATGAGAAGTGTGTAAAGTTCCCGAAGTACCGAAGTCTTGAAGCGTCGAAGTGCCAAAGTCCCAAAGAGTTGAAGTGCTGAAGTCCTGAAGAGTTGAAGTGCCGAAGTCTAGAAGAGTCAAAGTTCTGAAGTCTTGAAGTGAATCTGGATCATTGAGTTGCAAGGGCCACGCGTCATCAGGTCAAGCATTTCATGGATTTTACTTTGGAGGATTGCACGAGTTGTGCATTGAAAAGTCCCGAAGGGCCAAAGCCCGAAGTCTTGAAGATCGAAGTTGTCAAAGTGATAAATCTACTGAATTCTCAAATTCCTAAAGTGTTGAAGGCCCAAAGTCCCAAAGTGTCGAAGCTGTCGAAGTCCCGAAGTGAATCTAGACCATCCATTGGCGAGGACATGCAACAACAGATCATTCACTTCGTAGTTTTTCCTCCTGGAGATTTTTTATGTTTCACATTCAAAACACCCAAAGCCTGAAGGAACAAAGTAATTTTCAGTCATCCAATCCAAGAGGACACGCGTTAATCGATCACCAGCTCCGGGTAAAAACATTTGGAGAGATGAGGTTAATATTGAGTTTCCCGAAACCTGAAGACCCGAAAAGGATCTCGATCATTTATTTGAGAAGGGTAGAGATAAGCCATTGATCAAAAGGCCTCATCCCAGATCACAATATCTGTGGTCATGCTTTATTTCAGGGTCAAAAGGTGCTCAATATTTAAAATTTTGAGGGCGGGATGCAATTCGAACCATGGTTTTGAGAAGGGGACAAGTAGTGGCTCGTGGTGAATTGTGGAGACAAAAGAAGTTTGTTTCCAAACCACTCTTGGCCGTGCCCGAAATCACATGTCTGCATGAGTTCATATTACCAGGTCACATCTATGAAGGAGCCAAAGGAAAGGGTAGCGCCCTCCTCCAAGGCACAGTTTTAACAGACCTCAAAGTTGGTGAGTGATTAAGCTTGGCAGTGGTGCTAAATCTAGCAGGTATGCCCAAATCTCAGATCAGTACCAGATCTATGGCCACAGTTCATTGCAGGGATGCAACATGCTTGGGCAATAATTTTCTTGAGTGGTCCCACAGTTGAAAGGTGGTGAATTACGGGCTCAAAAGCGGTGTGATTCCAAACCACTTTTGACGGCCCCACAATTGACATAGCACCCCCACCTCAGCAGGTTCTTCTCGACCTCTCGGTCTAAGGATCGTTCTCTATCTCCCTTTGAGTCTACTTGACCCTTCAATTTCCCCACAGGAATCTCCAACACACAAGTGTTTCCACAGGTTCTTTCCAGAAGTTATTCCTACGCGAATGATCACAATGCATTAACATCCAGTACACATGACCAATTAATGTGACCACGGTCCTCACCCGAAAAGGCATTTTGGGTTTTGCAATTTCGTGACCCCAAATATGAGTCCCTATGACTTCTTCAATCCCCAAAACCCTAAAAAGGGATAACAAATCTTTGGTTCCTCTCTTGACTTCACTTGATGTGACCTTTGACTAAAACTTGGGGCCCAAATATTTCAGCACCTTGGGATTTCGTGTATTGGTGATTTGCAATGCAACAACACCATTCACCGATAGCCAAAATTGCGATGAATCCTCATCACGATCAATGGATCTGAGCTTCCCATGATCAGACGGTTCTGATTCTATCGAGACTTTGCGAATCGAGATTTCACAACTCTCGACTCCGAGTCACAAATTTCTCCACACCACAAATTCCGAAACGACAAAATTCAAGCACAAGATCAACGACTCTCATCGATCCAAATCCAATGGCCACTACTCCTCCTAAGCTTAACTTCTGCAAGGTAACTTCAGACCTCATCCTTCCTTTGGAGTCCTTCCAAATCACTATCCTTCTTGAGATTTTTTTTACTGCAACTCAAGGATTTCTAAAGGATTCTTACATGCACTCCTTGCGGCATTCACAATAACCTTTGGTTATTGCCACATCTAACTCTGCGCATTCCCTTGCAACAATATTTCTTCAACCTTCTCCTTGGTTGGATAATCTATGACTTCCACTGGCTTGTGCACACCTTGCATGAATTTTGTGTTGTACTTGCACTCTTATTGGTATAAGAACAACGGTATCCCTCCTGATATTTTCTGAGATAAGACTCAGAACCTCGTCAACGCACCCCTTGCGGACTTTCACTGCACTCCTTGCAGGAATTCTTAGGAAGAGAAGCAATTGAAACTTATACTTCTCCTCTCACAGACTTCATACATTCAACATGAAATCATACACACAAAGAATTGAAATGAATGCATAATAGAGAACATAAACCAACTGTAAACATACCATTCAATAGATGCAAATAGTAACCATGACACACCATAGAATTGGATCAAAGCATTCTTATATTAATCCAAGTGATTCTATACATGGGTTCAATAGTGAAAGCTATTTGCTTATACAAATTCTAGAATCTTTGTTCTCCTATTCTCTTTCTCTCTTGCTCTACAGCTTACAAATTACAACGAGAATAATCCTACAATACCACACATACGAGGGAGCTTTCTAGAGTTTTCCCTCTTACAGCTCTAAGCTATCTAGTAAAAAATTAAAAGCTACCTACTTTTCATTCATTACAATTAAATGCCTTCATAACCGACAGATGAGATCAATGCTCAATATCTATTTACAATATCCAAAACATAAATGCAATACATCCTGTTGGCTGTAACATTAATGCTCCGTCTTTTGAAATTCAAAATGCCCTCAAAATGTGCGCTAGTGCATTTCTAGTTGTCCTTCACTTTTGTGCTTTCCTTGCCGGCATGATTATGATGCTCCTGCATCAACAATCATGTGCTCATATAGCATCCTATCCAAGAGCAGTATGTGGCCGCCCCCTGAGCATTAAGTCTCATTGTGATCCCGAGAGGAGACAGTTAATGAAAATAGAGCTGGTGGTTGAAACCTCGGCTCATTCCATAAATGGAAGACATGGAAAGCCTAGTTGTGGGGAATGAACTGTCAGCCCATGGTACCCCTATGGAAATATTTTGTTGTAGACCCATGTTGATTTGAGCTCGCATTTAACAGAGGGATACATGCACAGTTTGACATAAGACTGCTCAAACACAATGCTTTGAATGAAATGGCTAGATGACACTCTTGGCAGAGGTGAACTGAGTTGATATAAAACAGATCAGTTTATATTTTGAGAGAAGGGGGAGTTTTGGCCTAGACCGGGGGAAGATTTGAGAGATATTATGACTATATTTTGTTGTAAGCCTGAGGGCCTGGATTGTAATTTTTTATGTTAATGAAGATTCCTTTAAGTTGTTATATCAGATCGTCTTCTTAGTTTTCATTTTTTTTCCTCTTTCTTGTCAGGATGTAATCTCTCTGATATATAGATTCCTGAGGCGATGGAGGATCTATTGTCATCTTTTCCATCTTTCATGGTTCAACAAACATTTTCTATTTCTTTTTCCTGTTTGGATGTAATTTCTCTGATTTATGGATTCCTGAGGAGATGGAGGATCTGTTTCCATATTTCCCATCTTTCATGGTTCAGAAGATGTTTTTTGTTTCTCTTTCTTGTCTGGATGTAATCTCTCTGATTTATGGATTTCTGAGGCAGTGGAGGATCTGTTGTCATCTTGCCCATCTTTCATGGTTGAAAAAATGTTTTATATTTATGCTTGTCTGGATCATTGTAAACCCTATGATTTCTAGATTCCTGAGGCAGTGGAGGATCTACTGTCATCTTTCCCATTTTTTATGGTTTATCATTCAAAACTTTCTATCTTTCTCCTTCCCATCACCACTTAAATCTTTTTGTCTGATAGGGAGCTTAAATGCCTTCATTGAATAGACTGTTTATGACTCCATAGCCTAATGGCCCATCATTGATCTGCAATGATTTCCGTTGTCTTTCCTTTCCTTAAAGTCTCGCTGACTCACCCACTCACACCCTTTTAATCCATAAACTTTTTGATGGGTATTGGGCTTATCCTACCGCAATCTGAGGGTGACTCTCAATGCTAACACAATATACACCAACAAATTAGGTTCTAAATAGCTTTAGATCAGGTTTTAAGAAATAAGGTGAATAGGTGGAAGAATTGATAAAAAATATGTAATATGCCTATCATCTACATTAGGTAGCATTGATACACATATGAAGAAAAAATCTTTGAAATAAGAACTTCTCATCATTAAAGAGAAAAAACTCTGATATAATTGTAAACAATATCACAAAAGATCCTCCATTGCAACAAAGATACAATTCAACCAAATGAATCATTCAATGGACTGTAATCAAAATTAGATAGCAACAAGATGATAAGAAACAAGAATGATTTCCATTATCCAAAGTGTCTTAGGTATGGTACATACAATAGGAGGTACTCTCTACTACATAGACAATATAAAAAATATGTGTCCTCTCTCATAGCATTCAAACCTCTCCTTAATCTTGGATTGCTATTTTTATAGCTTAAACTAACATTGACAACTTTACAATTCAAATAAAAACTCCTCCATAGGATCCCTATGCCTAAAGATGGCATGGATACAGGTGTACAAAAAAAATAAACAACTTGTTATTTTCCAGGATGCTGTTGGCGACGTTTGCAACATCTTGTTAAAGGTTGATGATGTATCCATTTGAGTACAATTTCCTTTGGTAGGTGGCCTCCCAACTTGGAACTAACATTCAAAAACCTGGTACACATCCATATTGAATTTTGGCATTTTTTGCTCCCTCCAAAAACTCCAAAACATGAGTTCACAGTGCCAGTTCATAGTGCCTATTTGAATCAACCAGTTCCCAGTGCCAGGTGTTGCAAACTTTTCTGTAGTGGCTTATTTCTCTTTACCAAAGTTTTGTAATCATCGAAAAACTATATTAGGTGCCAAAAATTTTGTAAAATTTATAATCTTAATAATATTGATTAAAGGAAAGCACCCAAACTGATAATCATGGTTTGAAAAAACATAGCAGTCACCAAAAATGTGTAAAACTATGAAACAAAAACTTGACCAAAATTGATGTTGTTTATGGAGTTTCAACATCTTCATTTTTTAACTCTGGATCTTCTCTTGGTAGAAACCTTGGCCAACATGTCTAGGTTTCTCTTGGCCAATTCTTCTTTAAAAGGATGTAATTCTTCCTTTAAGTTTCTAATTTTAGCTTGATGAGATCTTTTTTTTCTGTAGATATTTATGAGCTGCCTGTGGAGGGGTAGGAATATTTTGGCTAAAAATATGGTCTTATCAATGGTATCATGGTACATGCCCATTACTCCCTTAAGATTCTTCCTTGAATCAAGTTCTTCCTTTTTCAGTTTATCAGCTTCAACCCTTGCTCCTTTAAGTTGTCTCTTGAGCCTCTTGAAAGTGGGATTGCTTTCATCTTGAGGAGTAGTGATATCAACAATCTCAATGGGCTGCTCAAAATATTTGTATTTACCTTTCCTCTAGGATGAATTTTTTTCTACATCATCCTTCTCAGGAAAAAATTTCTTGGCTTCTGCTCTAGTAAAAGGCCTCCCGGGCTTAACCTTGTCTGCAACAATGACTGAAGGAAACACAAGCTTTCTTGCTCTCAGACATATGGATTTGATTGAAGGAACCTCCATAGGAGTGAGATATGCCATGGGTGAAGCTTCTCTATGTGAAGTTTGTGAAGGCCCTCCTTCTTCTGTTTCATTTGTGGCTCTGTCATTTGTATAAACCATAACACCCCTTTTCTTCTTGCTAACCTATAAAAACACACTCCTTTAAATAAGAGTAGGAATTTGTATCTTGGAATGTGGAGTGGGGGAAATATTTAGCCGAAATTATGATGATATCAGTGTCTACCTCTTTAGACTTGGATTGAACTCTGTCAGCCATCTTACCAATGCTTCTAAAAAGATAAAAACAGAGGTTCATTGCTTCTTTCCCTGTGAAATGTAGTAGCAACCTGATGTGATATTGGTATACCATGTTAAATCTTCCCTCACAGGTGAAATGCCTCTTCATAAAATTCATCATCTTATCAAAACCTTGAAGCATGTGGCTTTTAGGTACCCCTTTGGACAAGTTGCCTCTCTGATACTCTGGCTTAAGCAATTCCTTGGAGAAGGAAGCATTTAATGACATTGCCTTGAATCACTTTTATCTAGTGTTGGCTATCTCCGTTGCAATGGAGATGGAAAGTTCTGAAACTTGAAATTCTAACATCCCCACTTTGGTTTTGGTCCCATTGAAGTTTAATTCAGATTCTCTGGCCACCTCTAGATGCCCCCTCTGCATATTCTGAAAACATTAATGCAACCTACCCTCTAAAAGGCCTCCTTGAGTATATTGTCAGAGTCAAGGAGATTCATATCATAGGGATCTATCCTTACAACATCCCCTCCCTTTTTATTTTTCTTATGTTGTTGACTATCCATAACTGTTTCTAAAAGAAATCTTTTCTATGAGTCTTAATGACATCTAGAAGTGTGAAAATAGGGAGTACATGAAATCATGGTTTTGATGACATAAATGATTTCAAAGGATGACCTTGTACATAGTTTTATGCACCTTATTCTATCACATGAGGTATAAGAGAAGACACTCTTTCAATTGGAACAATAAGGAATAACAACTGAGAATTATAATAAAAAGGGAGGTGAAAGTGAAATATTTGTTAAAACAAGGTTTCTTCATCAATACAAATATCAATTAACAACATGATAATGCATGCAATATTAAATATTGGTTCAACAACTGATCAATCACATATTTCAATTTTGAGAGGGGTGTAGATTCACTCTTTAAAAGTTGAATTTTGAAAATATGTAGAAGACGATCTTTTAACAATGTTGGAAGAGAGGGTTCGCAGCGCCCTATTTGCAGCGATAGAGTAACATTTTGTAGCGTTGTGAAAAATTCAATGGAACAAGTGAATTTTGAGGAGTGGGAAAGATGGATGAGGTCTAAAAGAATCCTAGTCTAGTGGGAAAGGTTCAAAACATCATTGAGGATAATTTTTAGAACTAACAACAAAGAATTTGATAGTTTGCAGTGCCAATAGATAAACCAACTAGATTTTTCTCTTAACCTTAAAACAACATGATAACCCTCACGAAGTACCTGGTAGAACTGATATTGATGCAAATGTCTATGGAATTAAACAAAGATGTATGTAATCTATCCAACCTCTAACCTTCCTCTTCATCCAGTCTACAGTGCGAGTTCACAATGTCTGTCTACCAATTCGCAACGCCTAATTCAACCATGGATTGTACTCTTCGAGGAAGCTCTTAGGAGATATGGGACATAATCCCTAAAAATTAGTTAAATGTAGGCCTTTAAAACAAGTAAATCCTCTTTCACACGATCCTTTAATTGAAATGATGAAAAATGAATGCATGAGGTACTTATAGTAGGATGCGAACTCTCCTAGTGAGTTGGCAACACATACACCCAACTTTGACTTGGCACTGAAAAAGATAGATGGTGACAAAGGGAATCTTTCATACAACATGGAGGTGTGACATGTCAAGGTAATGATGTAAAAATTGAAGATGTGACTCATAGGGGTTCATTTACCTTTTCATATTAATAAATTGCATAACCTAAAGACTCTAGACCAAGTCCAAATTAACTTTAGCTTATTCAAATCAAAATTTAAGTGATGACCATAACAAGAAGACATAAAAACCTATGACTTATGTAACCCTATGACTCAAAAAACAAAATGGAAATCATATTTTGACCCTTAAAATTCTATGTGTTAACATATGGCTCCATAGAGGATGACATGCTTCCTATGAGCTACCAGGAACATGCAGTTCCAATGCCTTATCGATGGCCTATGTAGTCATTATTGAAAGAAAATAAAACAAACTAAAAACTAATATTTACAATGAAAGGTATCCACTCATGGCTTTAAGAAAAGTATTTCTTCATAAAATTCCCATTGACTGTGCCACCAGAAAAATCAATATCTTTGAAGCTTTGCAATTTGAAAGTGTTATTTTGAAAAACTTCAGAAATATTAAAAGGACTAATCCACAAGGCTTAAAATTTACCATGTTTACCATTGTCTTTCCTTTTTGCATACCATTTGAGACCCATGTCTCCCAAATGGAAATCTTCCTTCTTCACCTTCTTGCCAAAAGCTTCTTTGATTTTCTATTGATGGCTCTATTCTTTATCAAAGAGCTGCACCCTGATCTGATGTACTTTCACCAGCGGATGCATTCTCCTAATCATATCATTTGGTTCTCCTTGTTGTTATTGAACAAAATTTTCCATAGGTAAGGCTAGTTGAGTAGGAAAAACAACTTCAGTTCCATACACCATATGAAATGGAGTACTGCCAATTGATCTCTTGGTAGTTACTCTATATTCCCATAGAGAAAACTTCAACTTTGAATCCCAAGATTTTTTTTTATCCTCCAAAAACTTTATGATGATCTTTACTAGGTTATTCTTGAAGGATTCATCTAATCCATTACCTTGAGGGTGGTATGGAGTATAGTGAATAAGATGAATCCCAAAATTTTTACAAAACTTGACTAGAGGCTCATCTTTAAAAGATGAAATGTTACAAGTAATTATCTTGTTAGGGCAACCAAACCTTGACAAAATGTATTCTAAAAATCCAATGACTACTTTATGTGTTACATTTCTTGTGGGGATGGATTCTATCCACTTCGTGAAATAATTAGTGGCAGTAAGTGTAACAATCCTCCTCGTTACGACGACAAACCTCTTATAACAAGTGCAATCTTTTTTTTTTTTTAGGGGTGTGTGCATGTGAGTACAAGGATAACAAGACATTATACTCTGCGCTGCCATATGAGGACAAATCATAATCGATGCACCTACAATATCCACATAATGATTTAAGATGCACATCAACATCTGCCGGTAAAGAACAACACCATCCGACAAAATAAAAAGTCTGACTACCCATCCGTCTTACTCTACAATGGTTAGGACCTCCAAGACACATAAGCAACGCTCAAGCCCAGGTTACCATCGATTTTAACCATTTAAGGTCTCAGGGCTGGCGACTGTTCTGAGGAACATGGAGGTGTCTACATCCCACCCGACTCAAGCAGACCAATCAATAAAATGTATATATCCAAGTACAACAATAGTTAATCAACAACCACGTCCTCTACGAAGGCGTACGTTAATTAATTGTAAATTCAATTAATAGCAAATCCAATTAAATGCAAATTCCATTACTAAGGCAATTTCAATTAATTGTAAATCCCCTTTTACTAAATCATAATGACTTATTGGACTTAGTTCAAGACATTATATTTTATCTGCTATCAATGATAATTAATTTCATCATCACTACCATAAAATAACAACCATTTTTCATTTTACATTACAATAACTAATAAAATGACCATCACATTACATCCGATATGTTATCTATGGCAATTACATTAACCTTACCATAAAACAATGACACCATCAACATTAACCATTCCATAACCATTAGCATTAACATTACCATAAGCATACATTAAGAATTACTTTACATTGATCATTACCCTAACACAATAATAACCTTAACATCATTCCATAACTAAAACGTTTAAGCATAATGCATAGGAACTAAACTAAATCCAATATCTAATTAAAGCATGGTGCATATGAGCTAAACTATTTTCATTATATGAGGAGTCCCTCATATGAGCTAAAACATTCTACATAAGAAATTTTAGCTAAAACATTGTATAAATGAGCTAAATTTTTGAAAGAAAGATGTGTGTGGCCAACACTACATAAGGCTGACCTAGGCAGGTTACAAATTTAAACAATTGTACTCAGTCTATAGGACATTGCAATGCATACCCTCTCCATAACATTTAATAATCTTTTTGTTTACTCAATTTATGATAAATTGCTATGAAGAAAAATTTATATAAAGCAAGGTAAGGGGGAGGGTCACTAATACCCAAATAATCCTAACCCGAATTATGGAACCCAACTAATCATACAAAAATTAAGAACGTGTCATTTCTATTCTTGGTTGTAAAGGGGATTGGTGCAAGTACGGCGTCCAGTTTCAACGATTAATCTTTGTGAGGCTAGGGAATAAGTGTAACCATCGTAACTCTCCTCCTTAACATAAATTTGGATAGGTGTTGCACAGTTTTCAATGTTGGTTACAAAATGCTTAAACCAAGATTCCCAAAAACTATCATCATGAAAATTGCACCCATGAAAGGTGCCAAAATCTACTACGGTTGATTGCAATAAAGCCTGACAAAATTTCTTACCAGACATGTGGTGCAAAGGATTCTCCTGTCAATCAATACTGCCTTCTTAACCAGAAAGCTACCTAATAAGAATGAAAAGGAGAAGGACCAGGCCTTGAAATTAAAATCCGGGCGATTGATCGAGCCCAAGGCTAATGCCTAGTGGCAGCAAGGGTTCACACAGTAAAAATACCTGAGCTAATATTGGTATGCCTAATAATAAAACGATTGCAGAGGTCCAAAAACACCCCAAGAAGAGACATGTTTGAAGACAAGAAAAAAAAACAGGGTAAGAGATGATCAACGGGAACCATGCCCATAAATGCAGAGGCAACGCTTAGGATGCGCGTAGATAAACTGTCAAGGAAAGGGTTCCAAAATATAGGGCAGAAGCTCTTTTCTAAGTCCAAGATAAAGCTAGGGAAAAGTAAGGGAAACACCCTTATTAGCGAAGAGATCAACCAACTATGCAAGCTTAATCGTTCAACAATGCATAAAACACAGAGTAAGTTTATCCCTCCATGCATAAAAATGCAAGGTTAAATTATCCAACAATACATAAAATGCAGATTAAATAAATAAAAATAGCTAATCAATCCATTTACACCGATATACCGATCCCAGCATGAGTCATAATGCATTCCAATCTACTAAAAAACAATTATACTGTTGCCTTATCGCTTGCTCTGTGTTTCGTCCGCACGCTCTGTGCCGCTCCCGCTCGTCGATTGTCCAGACCTCACCGGTACCTCCCAACCAACGCTAAGGGTACTCTGCTTCCCCTTAGCCCCCCGAGCCGCAAAGGGGCCACACACTATCGAGATGGTACGTCTAGCTCCCAGCTCACCTCGTAAGGCCAAGCTACCACTCTTATCCGAGCTGGGAAATCCCAACTCCCCACAAGTAATCAGTCAAGTCACAAATCAGGCAGTGTAACGTTACGCTAACAACCGATCCCTTTCTTCCTTCCTTTCCCTTTCTTTTGTAGATTTTTAGAACTTCCATCTTTCCCTAAATCTCATTTAATTTAAGTTTTAATAAGAATCTTCTAAAAACTCTCCTTCGTACAAGTGTCATTTATCCCCCACGTTTCTCGATTAACTAATTTTCTTAATTTATTAAATTGTCTTATTTCCCTCACCCACCTAGAGTTACTCCTATTTTTACTCCTAGGTGTCACTAGATTCCCTTACAGGTTTTAAATACTTTCCATAAAATGAAGTTGCTAATTTAGTTCAATTTAGAAGGTTCTTAATTGCAGATTCTTTACTATGTTGACCTCGCTTTTTACCATAATTTCCCCTATTTCCCTTATTATGTTTCCTCCATTCCTTAGTTTCCTAATTTATATTATTCCCTTCTTTCCCCTTTTTATTAGAGCCAAAAATGGCAGTTGCGCAAATTAACCTCTTTTCCTTTTATTAATAATTAATATATTTTAAACTTTCACAAGTTAAACAATTAAATTCTTCTTTACAATTTTAAATTCACTGATTTTAATTAAATTCTTACTCTCCTCATTTTACCCCAAATTTTTTATGAAGACTAAAACTATTACTTAAGTGGTTTTTAGTTTAATTTTTATTTTCTTGATTTTTATAGGGTATTTTTCTTAAGGTTAGACAAAATTTTACCCTAGAGAAGTTTTAGACTTAGGACCTAGATTCTGAACTGGGCGACATTTAATTAGGGAAGTAGTTTAATAATTTCTTAATGTGTTAAATGTCTTAGGACCATCTAGGTTTGTTCCTTCATCATCATCAACGCGGCGTGCCATTCAGGACGCACCACGTGCTCCAAGGGTGCCACTCTCATCATCTATTCCTTTGTGCGACGTGCCCTTCAATATGCACTACGTGCTCCAAGGGTGCCACTTGCCTCGTGTTTTTTTGTGCAACGTGCCATTTAGGATGCACCATGTGCTCCAAGGGTGCCACTCACCTCTTGACTGATTGGTAGACATCAATAACCCCTAGAGTCAACACTCCACCAGGTGAACTTGTGGGAGACTAAGGAATTCTAAGAAATAAGGCCCCCGCTTTATTGCACACCCCTTAGAGTCATCGTGAGCGACTATCGCAGTCTACCCTCATGGCATCGTGGATCCTCTCGAACTAGGTAATCGTTAACCTACAGTTTGAGCCACGACGAGAGTGCTAGTAGGCTGTGGCAGGGTTGTTGTCCACACCTCTCCCTCAACCTCTTTGGTAATCATGTGTGGCCCCTTTACTCCATATGTGATTCTGGTCAGCAAGCTATCATCAGCTTGCATCATCAACAATCATGTCAGAACATGTCCACATCATATCATCTAATCAAACGTACTAAAATCACAGTAAAACAATCAAGCCCCAATAGCACACTCCCTGACTCGATCCGGAGTCCAAGGGTTCCATTGATGCCTCTGCATCCTCAAGGTCCAAAACCCTGCACACTCAGTAAAACCGAGTAAATAACACCTGTCTATGTCAATGCAGTAAACATCATGTCATCTATCATAACGCATCAAAATCAAGGACAATTTTTTTTAAATCATTATAGAATAGATCACTTGCGAGCAAGTGTCCTCAAAGAAT
>JASDQU010753712.1:25965-36957 GCA_032191745.1 Picea mariana
AAATTTATCAGAGTTTATTGAATTTTTACATATGTAATATTAGAGTATCATAAGTTTCTTACAAAGTTTAGCTTACAATGTTTCTTACAAGGCCACATTTACCGTTAAATTATATTAACTCTTTCGTAAGTTATGTTGTTTTCAATCTTTTAAGTTATGTTGTTTTCAATCTTTTTGCACTTGATGCTACAAAACATTGGTTGTAGGTTTTCAATAATGTGAATCTAGATTATAAAATGTATTCAAAATATTTTGATGATATAAAATATTGGTTGTATGGTTTTAATAAAGTAAGTAGATTATAAAGTTTATTCAAAATATTGAGGATATTGAAGGAGTCCTACACATGAAATGATGTCCTTATTAGATGAGATTCTCATATTATAAATAAAATCCATGGGATCCCTTGATATATAACATATTTAATACCATTGCACCACTTCTCAACAAGTGAATGCATATGGTATGTTTGTTGTGTGTACAAGGATAAAATTCCCTCAATCCCTTAAACACCTTGCATTTACGAATGTCATTTTTCCCAAGGAGACAATAGCTTTGATTGTTGATGCGAGGAAAATAACATCCCGAATGTATTTCATCCAACAACATTACTTTGGGCATGGATGGCCCTATATTGGATTTGATTCCCAGATATATGCTCCCTTAGTTGAGGCCTATATTGGATTTGATTCCTAGACTATAGGGAATTTAATAAATTGCGCTTAAAGATATGTTTCTCATTCTTTTCATTAATAAATTATTAACTTGTATTTGTAATCCCCTTGCTTGTTGTTTTTTTGAATTGATTTCCCTTGGCGAACCCAACTTTTGATTTAAATGAATTTCATGTGTGGGTTTTATTGATTATCGTGAAACGATTGTGGTTTTATATTTTTTTCCCTTATCCCTTTAGTCATCAGTTCGTGCCTGATAAGTCGGCTAGGAGCCGAATTGACGATCATCACTTTGGTGTTTAAATACCTATAGATTCAAATTCCCTGCTTTTCTGTGCATGGATGATGAGTGAAGGATAATAATTTGCCCTACTATCTATCCCTTACTTACCTTTGAGTTCATTGATTCATGGCTGAATGTTTAGTCTTTGCACGTTCTTATGAACGAGTAACTTTGTGGCTTGATTGATTAAAACTTTGATTTCTCTCTGCGTTTTTAATTGCTTGAGCTTGGGTACATCTCTACATTTTTATTGAGAAACTATGCATTGTGAATGATAAACCTCTGAGTTGAATGTCAATCCCTTGGTGAACCCAACTCCTGATTTCAATGAATTCTCTGTGTGGGTATTATTGATTATTATGAAAAGATTATGTTTTTATCTTTCGTCTCTTATCCCTTTAGTCATCAGTCCGTGCCTAAGCAGTCGGCCAGGAGCCGAATCGACGGTCGTCACTTCGGTGTTTAAAGACCTATATATTCAAATTCCCTTCTTTTATGTGCATGGATGATGAATGAAGGATAAAAATTTTCTCTACTGTCTATCCCTTACTTATCTCCGAGTTGATTGATTCATGCTGAATGTTTAGTCTTTGCACCTACTTGTGTAGATTTTATTTTTCCTTGAAATTCATCTGATCAACATTTAATTTAATATTCTTGGATTTTTAGTCAGTAACTGACTAAATTTCACTTTTTTCAGTCTCTAGAACAACCAAATTCAGCACTCACTTTTGATATGGCTTCTCTTCCAAACCATAGACTCTTATCATAGTAGACTGCTAAAAAAGGAACTAGTCTCCCACTTATTAATTAATTCATTAATAACCTAGACATTAGTAACTAATGTGTTTATTGAACCATAATATTGTGTGTGTGTTGGATATGTAGGCATAGCTATCACACACATATCCCACATGTAGACAATAATAACAAGCAATGTTCCTCATGCATATTTTTAAAATGTTCACAACTAATCATGCATACAAATAAATAAAGTAAATCAAACTTCAAATGATCCTCACTAAAGAAATAATAATAATTCAACATTCATCCATTTTTAAAATTGAATTATTATAATTTAACATGGTAGGAACTATGTGAGGAAACAAGGAATGGCATATTGAATCCCAAATGTGATCCCCAATTGACTTAGAATCACCCCTCCTTTTAAACCCTTAATTCCATATCGCATCTCTCATCCTTTCCATTGTTGAAATATGTTGGAGTTTCAACTATATTGATCTAACTCTAGATATAATCCAAATGTGAAAGCATCAAACCTTTCGACCTAAAATCTCTAATAGACAACTAGTATTAGTCATCACACATCTAGGGGAGTGTGGATAGCATGACCCTCCCACAAAGCAAGGCAGGTGCGGATATCTATAGACATTACTATTTGTAACCATTAATTTTGTGACGATTAAGACTCACTCAATTGCATCTTCTTCAAAATATATATGCCATTAAAACTCACATTACTATTTGAAGAAATAGGCTTCATTACCACCATAAATTTTGTGACAATTAAGAATCACTCAATTGCAACCTTTTCAAAATATATATTCCATTAAAACTCACATTACTATGTTTACAAAAGGTTATGATGCACATACATTTGAAATTATTGTCATGATTGCTATCAATAAACGTGAATTTCCATCTTATATGACTATATTTTATCTAGATTTCTAACTCCAATTAAGCCTCACAAATATTACATTTTCTCCACCTCATCTTAATTTATATTAGGGATACAAACAACCCTCATACCCATCCCATGTTGATGTTATTAGTGGGTGTGTGAGGTTATGAAAATTAAAATCTTTGTTTTGGGGATTCTAATGCATTGCATTATATGTGGTCTTAGTGGATCCAACCATAGGGAACTTTTAAGGAATCTTAAAGAAATGTTCTAATACATTTTTTGAGTGGATCCAACCATAGGGAACTTTTAATGACTCTTAAAGAAATGTTATAAGGAATATATATGTGGCCTTAGTGGATTCAACCATATTCAAAGAGTATGCACATGCTATTGAGTTAATTTTGGGTAGTTATCCACTCAATGTTAGACTTTATTACTTTCTATATTCTCAAAAGAGTGAGACAGAGTAAATGGATAAAGACATGTTAGAAGTTGAAATCATGTGTCTCAACAAGAATGTATTCTCTTATCTAGTGATCTTATTAAAAAAGAAGGATAAGTCTGAAAGAATGGTCCTAGACTATAGGGAATTTAATAAATTGCGCTTAAAGATATGTTTCTCATTCCTACCATTAATAAATTATTAACTTGTATTTGTAATCCCCTTGCTTACTGTTTTTCTGAATTGATTTCCCTTGGCGAACCCAACTTCTGATTTCAATGACTTCTATGTGTGGGTTTTATTGATTATTATGAAACGATTTTGGTTTTATCTTATGTCCCTTATCCCTTTAGTCATCAGTGTGTGCCTGAGTAGTCGGCCAAGAGCTGAATCGATGGTCATCACTTCGGTTTTTAAATACCTATAGATTCAAATGATTTCATTTTCTATGTATGGATGATGAGTGAAGGATAAGAATTTGCTCTGTTGTTTATCCCTTACTTATCTCTGAGTTGATTGATTCATGGATGAATGTTTAGTCTTTGTGCCTACTTGTGTAGATTTGGTTTTTCCTTGAAATTCATCTGATCAACATTTAATTTAATATGCTTGGCTTTTTAGTTAGTAACTGACCTAATTTCACTTTTTTCAGTCTTTGGAACAACCAAATTTAGCCCTCACTTTTGATATGGCTTCTCTTCCAGACCATTGACTTTTATCATAGTAAACTGCTAAAAAGGGAACGATAGACTTTTGCAATTGTAGTGACCCTTTGACTAAAGGAATAATTATAACGAATATCTCTTTTTGGATAATAAAGTCTAATATAGACATAAAAGAGTTTACATACTGCATAAAACCTGAGGTCTTATTTTTTTTTCTTTCTTCATAATTTTTGTTTGTCAATGTTGGAGATATTAACTCGTACTTGTATTGTGCTTAACTTTTCATGAATTTTAAAAGGATAGATATTGATGAGAGATGTCGACACAAGATTCTCCAAAAATTCCTTGCAAACACTCTAGGTTATCCTAAGAAGGAAGAAGAGGAACTCCTTCTTCGACTGAGACTCCGAGTGACCAACAAATATCTCGTCAGAGGAGATTTTCAAATGAGTCTGTGAATAGATCCATTATAGAATGTGCTCAAGCAAGTTCTATGGATGAAACCTTCTTAGATAGGTTGCGCATTGATACTCCTACACTTGAGAATGTAGGGAATACATCAGGACAAGAGAATATTTATGGTAATTTTCTTTGATTTTGTTTATTTTTGTTGTATTTTTGTGTATTTAAATTTATGTGAAGTTAAATGTTGTATTTACTTTCAAATGTGTGTAGAAAATGTGTTTAGAGCAAAGGACGACAATGAAAGAGAGAGTGGTTGTCACAAAGATTCTAATGTCGGTGCATAGGGTGAAGGTAGATTTAGGAGGCTGCATTATCAAGAAACAAAATATTACACGCCTACGTCCACCTATCCTTTGGATGTTGGTGATGAACTTCCTTCGGAAGGGATTACTGAAGCAATGACGCTTGAGCGATGATCAGGTGTTAAAAGAAGGTTGGAAAATTATTTGGTGGTCTTGGAACTCCCTCGGGAGAGTAAACAAAGCTTGCAAATTGTTTTGCATTCATTGCAAAAATTTATGGACACATATCAGAAGATGGGGTCAACCACTGATAGTTTTGTCGATCTAATGAGGCAGTGAAAGTCAGAGGTGATGGGCCCTGATAAATGGGAGGCAGTAAAAAATATAGTTTCAAAAGAAGACTTTATTTCAATTTTCAATTTCAAATATGGGACAAAGCAGAAGATGTTGAAGGTGCAATATATTAATCACCCTGACATTGCAGGACATCTGTATAACAAATTTTTTGCGGAATATGAGGAATTGCCTTGGAACGATAAGGTTCCACACTATTTTTCAAGACACTTTTATGCAGAGTTTTTATTGCACATGCACCCTGATTATACTAGTCTACCATCCAAATATTATGGGATTGGTAAAGGAAAGACATATGATCGCAAAGGGGCATATCAAAATGTGACATTTATGAGGCCTACACAACCTTTCGTACCTCGCCCAACAGGGGAATTTTCTTCATGTTAAGAGTTGCAAGCTACATCAGAGGTTGGAAAATAGGCCAAGAATGCAATCTGGGAAAATTTGGAAGCAATGTTTTATGGTGTTGATGTTGGCATGAACCGTCAGCAAGCGGAAGCCAATTCTCGGGCCATATTTGTTTATAAAACAGATGTGGAGTTAGATACCATGTCAGCAGAAGATGTTTTGGAGTATGCAAAATTTTTCTGTGATGGTTGGATGAAGGTCATTCAGAATGATGACCCGAACAACAGATTGATATGTGTTCTATTTAGTAATTTTTTTATGCATTTTAGGATAGTTTACTTCTAATTCTAGATTTAGATATCATTGTATCTATAGAAATAATCGATTTGTTATTGTTATTAATTTCAATTTGGATATATGTTAAATGAATCTCCAGTAAATAAGGGATTTGATTCCACAAGTTTAAATTTGGATGTGTTGAATCAGTATGTGTTTTCTAATATCCAAGGTCCTGTTATGTTTGCCCCCTATGCAGGAATAGTACCCTGAATAGGAGTAGATTGTCCAAAAATGGGGTTACCCCCAGTCGAGAAAGTGACTAACGAGAAAGTGTTGTTACCAAATGTTTCGTTCTAGGAAAAAGGTGTCGAACCTACCGGCATACTATGCGAAGGTGGTCCTTGACTCCTCACTCCAAATAAACTATTGGGTGTAGGTTGCTTGGCGAATTGCTGATGCGAGACACCGAGTGAAGGGGACGAAGGAGGGATATGACCTCCTCCGTAAGGAAAAACATTAAAAGGGATAGGAGTGCCCCCCAAGTGACCTTGCAGAGGAGCGCTAGAGCTCCCTTCCCCTAGAATCAAAGTTTGTAAAGTGGAGTAGGAAAGTGCAAAACTTGTACCCAAACTAGGCATCCCGTATGAGAACAGAGGGCCTATCGCACTAGGTGTAAAAGGGGTTGTGGCCACCACCAAAGATGGATTCGGACCACTGTGCGAATTAGTTGCGACCGAGACCATGGTGGCTTAGACCGACGATGATGGTTTAGGAGGTGTAAGCTCTCATGTGGTGACAATCGTGGTGGGAATGGAAAAATTCCCAGAAGGAGTAACAACATTTGTTTCCATTGTTGTGTGCGACACTGTCTGGCACTCATGAAATTGAATTGGTACAATAAAAGGTTCCAGGAGATCATTGGTTGAGGTTTCAACTGAGCCAAGAGCGGTTGCTTCAAGGTTCAAAACGGTCGATTCCTATGGGGGTTGTTTGGGCACAATGGTTTGTAACTCGATATCTTCAAAAGACCCTTGTTGGTCTAGCTTTCACCTTAATGGTGGCGGGGGTCGATCCAGTGTAACTAGCGGTAGGCCAAGAAGCCTTCGTGACCGACAGAGCTCGGGATCCTCCACTGTGTGAGAAGATCCAAGACACTCTAAGGTAGTCTAAACGCTCAAAAGTAACACACACTAAGAAAAAATTCCCTGGAAGATAAGACAAGAAAACACAAAATTAATTGGAAGAACAGTTACAACAGCCAACACTAGAGCAACTTACCAGTGCAAGTGCAACTCGAACACAAAAGCACCCTCCAGGTATACTCTGCAAATCGTGGCCCGATGTCTATCCTAGGTACTGCGGTATACCTCTGAAGTCACCTGTGTATGTCCCTAACAAAGATTGGCAACTAGGTTGCCAGCATGCGAACAGTCACCAAGCGGGTACANNNTGAAGCCCCGTGGAAAATGCAAACGACGAAATCCCAAAACAAGCCCTCGATATGTGTTCTCCACTACGATTGGTCCATCTTTGGAGGGGTTATCTCCGCTACCTTTCCGCACGCGACCTAGTGTTTATCCCCTGTGTTAGAGGGGGGTCCTGGATAACTTCCATGAAATTGGACTTAGACACTCCCTATCTCATACTCCAATGTTTGATTTTAAATGGCCTTGAAGTGTTTCCTCTCCAACCTAATCCAAGGCCCTAGTTCTGAACTAGTTTGTGAACCCTACAAACATAAAATTCTAGTAGATTTTAAATTTAGCATTACTTTTATGGATTTGTCTTAAGTCAAGGGGTATGAGGATGAAACTAATGATGTGTAACAGACGAAAGAAAAAACTGAATTAAAAAACTGAAAACAAAACTTTTACTGAATGCAAAATTTCAACAATTTTTCAAAAGAAAGATTTTTTAACTTTTCTAAGATTTTGGACAGCAAACTCAAAGGGATTTCACTTAAATACGAGCTACTTATGATCTAAGTGAACTGCAAAAGATTATGAAATAAAAGACTTTTCCCTAGCTAATGATGCAGAAACACACTCTTCAACCAAAGAAGAAAATGAAAAGAGATTTTTTATTTATTTAATTGCTAGTAAAGTAAGAAAGGGAAAATACCGACAAGCAAAAAATCAAGAAAAAACAATTCTGGCTTAAAGCGCAGATCGCAAAGAATCAAATTAAAAAATCACACAATATCAATTGTAAAAACAATGACTCTCACACTTGTCTAAAAATCGTAAATTTTTTTTATTTTTTATTTTTCTGACAATGTTTTAAATGAGAAAAAGCAAGCTAAGGGTAAAAATAATCCTAAGCTATTGACTGTTCAATCATAGATTCAAACACCTGAGAGGAATACTTCTTATCAAAGGAGAGGATGACTGCCTCACCCTTAACAAAAATTAGCCTGTACAAACACGCGATTGTTACTCAAACAGCACGCGTGCGAACGCGCACTGAACAGAGACGGAGGGCATGTACATGCGGGCTGACCTTGTACATGCCGCATGTATATCTAAACTCTAAGAAAAAATGAAAACAGATAGACCAAACCAGGATGAGACCACTGATATTGATAACCAGGATCCCTTGAAGGCTTGGATACTCTTTCTAACAGAAAAACAAATAATGCAAGGAAAAAATAATAAGGCAAAAACAATATGAGATAGGACTGTTAGCAAACAAGACTCAGACAAAATTCCAGAAAACCCCCTGAGAATATGTGATTCTGACATGGAAGAGGAGAACTGCCTCTGAGGTTCTTTGAACTCCTACATGCTACTGCTACCTCTACAGCTAGCGTTCACATGCGGGCTGTAAAAGGATAGAGCGTGGGTACACGTGTGCAGGCCGCGTGTACCTCTGTGGGTCCCGAAAAACACAGTCAAGCAAAAGTCAGGGAAAGATGGTATGAAAAACTAGACTGCTTGATATCTCAGACTTTACATAAACGAAAATAAAAGACAGGCAAGAAAAACTAGTCTTTAAACTACCCAAAAACTAAATAAAATTCTAGGAACCCTAAAGAGTTTTATCCCCGGTATGGTCACCAATTTTGTTGTTGGGGAAAAACACCCTACGGACTAGAAAATAGAGTTCAGACTTTGCATGCAGATATGACCGAATAGAAATTAATTTCTACCTTCATCCCTAGATTTAAATCCCATTTTCTTAGTAAATGCATGGAAAGATCAACCTACCTCATTGCCGACATTTGATGTCGATCCTCCGTTGTGCTTGATTACTTGTTCGCAATGCTCCTTCCAAAGCTGACCTGCATTCAAGACGAGCAACAACTATGCATGCATGCTACTGATATACTAACGGGTTAGAAATCAAACATAAACTAATCAAATCATAAATAGTTTATGAATTGGGATGGGAAAAACATTCTTTTTATTACTTAAAATGAGTCAACTTACAAAAGTTGAGACCAGACACCGCTCCTTGAACCTGATCTTGGGCTCCTCTTCTTCTGTCCTTCAACTGCTTTGCTTTAAATATACTTTGGCATCAGGAAAGGCTAAAGGGTTGGGACAATGGAATACGTAAATGGGTAGAGTTTATTTGCTATATTTATCCTCTTTCAAATGGTACCCCTACCCCTTCTTTTATAGGTTAGAAGGAGCTAGGTATTTGAATGAACCCTCGGCCATGCATGGCTGGGAGTTGGCCTGATGCCAGGTAAGCATGTCTGGTGCAATTTAGGGTTATAACAGTAGGCTTGTCTCAATTTTCATTGGGAGAGTTTGAAGAGGGTGGGATTTCACAGGTATAATTTAATGTCTTAAAATCATTTAAATTTAATGTGTTATAATCATTTAAATTTAATTTTTCAAATTTGAAATCGGTTATATAGGCTAATGTGGAGAAGAGAGTACCTGAGAGTGTGCTTGGGAGGGAGATTGGGATTAAGGAGGAAGTGGAGGAGGCACCCAGATTTGGGAAGGATGTGTCCATTCAGGATGATTGATAAATGTATGTTTTTTACTTTTATCAAATTTTTGTTTTCTCAAATTTTTAGTTTAGCCTTTCCTATTCAACTATTTGATGAATTATTTTGAAATATTTAGAACCCTTAGATAATCTTATTGTTTTATTAAATGGTGTACATTCAAACTTATTTAAGGTTACATCATGATGAATACCTAATTTTGAACTTGAACATTTGATTATTTGAGCACATAATCTATCCCACATCAGAAAAAAGAAAGTTTCTAAATTTTCTTCGATTGAATTCATTGCTTTCTTGTCCAAGAATGGCGTAGTATGGGCATTTTTGTTTTCTACATACAAGGAAGTGAATTCCTTCTTGCCAGGGTATTGTCAAACTCTTAACTAAATTGGTTACTAATCACAAAAACCAACATTCAAGTAGATTTACAAATAATCTCACACATATTGTATATGTAAGCTAGATCACACATATTGTATATGTGAGCTAGATCACACATAATTTCAAAGAACATTTGATTATATGTAATAATTCACATCCCATTTAGATGGTTTTTGAAGAATAACTTAATATACATGTGAAGATTTGTGTTTTCTTCATGTACATGCAAGATTATATGAGAACATCTATTCCACCACAGAAAGAGGAGATAATTATTTTCTGGAAGAATGGTTTTTAAAATGGATATTTTTGAACATTTTTAGATATAAGTAGTTCTTTGGAAGAATGACTTAATATGGAGATTTATGAGACCTTTAATTTGAAAGGGCATCGTGGAATTTGATTATATGACCATTGCAAAAGAGGAGAGAAGTATTTTACTGCTGAGGAGATTAGTATTTTATTTCTATGTAAATATGATCAAATAACATCACCTGGGATGAGAATTTCACTTGAATCATTTGGGACTTTATCCACAAGGAGAATTTCACCTGAAAAATTTGAGACTTTATCCACAAGGAGATAAGTATTTCATTGGAAGAATGAATTATATGGAGATTTGTGAACTTTCTTCATACACAATTATATATTTATTTTCAGATTATTATTTAACTCTAACTCACAATTTTTTTTACGAAGAACACAATTTTTCTCTTAATTTTTTTTTTTAGATTTTAGATAAGATTTACAAATTGTTTAAATCATGTATGCTTAATGTGGAGAGTAACTATCTTAAATCTGTTTAATTGTGGTTGTGTATGTTATTATTTCTTATTGTTTCTTTAATATTTAGTTACAATATATATGCTAATATGTGTTATTTGTTTTTTTAATTATTGTTTTTTATTGTTACAGATGTCTAAATTATATTTGGTGGAAAATATGTTTACAATATATTTTGTGGGAAAGAGTATGTTGGAGGATGAGACTCAACTCTTTTGGTATGTATGTCAATTTTGTTTTAATCACAATTTTTGAATTATGTTTTATTTCGCATGTTTGAATTGTAAATTTTTAATTTTTGAATTCTATTTTTTTTGCAGGTTTGAATTGCAGGTATGAAGTGATATATATTAAAGCGATGGCTTAGAGTCTAGAATTTTGGAGTTAAATGTCTTAGTTTTTGTTATCATCCTAAAATGGATGTGGAACCTATGTATTTTACAGTGTAACTATTCAGACTTTGATTA
>JASDQU010753713.1:3149-13175 GCA_032191745.1 Picea mariana
CTTATCCAACCCTATTCCAAGAGAGGAATGAACACTTAGGACAGTGTTTTACTTAAGGGGGAGAGGATGTAATATCCCAAAAAATAATTAATTATTAAATTCTAAGTGTACTTGGGAATAAATTTCCATTTTTGGCAAATTCAAATTTGGAAATTATTTTCCATTTATGGAAAATCTGAATTTGGAATTTGATTATTGTAATAAATTATTTATGATTGTTGGGAAAAGATTTGATTAGCCCAATTTTTTTATAAATTAAATCCTGGAAGACAAATGGAATAGCCAGGTTAAAAACAACTGACCATGACTCAATGAGTGGGGAACAAATTTCAGTTGCCTCAGGGATGATTTTTACAAGTGTTAAATGAGGGATTTGACCCCTAGAAKCCCCTAAAAATYGAGGATTTGTAAAGATGAAAAAATTCCCAAGGAGGGAAGGAAAGACCTAGGCACAAGATGCATATATATACTACATATGGAGGAAGAAGGACGCTTCTTAGTATGTTGGAGAAAGGAAACTACTTGCTATTATGAACACTGTTGGTGTGAGGCAATGGAATTTATGATCCGTGGAAGGTGACTTTAGAAAAGGAGGATAATTTCAAATTCTCCCTTATAGACTCATGGTCAGGCTAGGGGGTGAACAGAGCAAGTAAAATTGGTTTTTCTGTTCTATGGTTGGGTGGAACTTGGCTGTTCCATTTCTGTCCCAACATCATATTCAAATATGTACCTTCACTTGTTTTCTTGTTAAATATTTTGTTGATTATTAGATTTCAGTAATGAGATGGTTTGTGTGATGTTTGTTTATGCAAGTTATATGTTCTCACTTAGCAAAAATAGTAGAACTATTGTAGGTTCTAATTGCTAATGAAATAGGGTTGTACATGTATAGATAGTGGTGTATATATATACATAGCTAATTGTGTATACATATATATATGACTGGTACTATGTTCATATTAACCATTGAATGGGATATAGATTTATATGCAGAGCTACTATTTCATATTTTGTACAAATACCATTAAAAATAGTTGGAACGAATAACAATAATCTTCTATAAAAATTACATATTCCTTATTTTTATAACTGCAGATCAACATTGATTAAATAGTGTACAAATGTATGCTACAATAGATGTACATTAACTGAATCTTGTTAAAAATGGTTTCAACAACCTGTATATTCATTTGAAAGTAATTTACAAATAACTTGTATATTCATTTGAAGGTAAATTACAAACATCCTGTGTGTCCATGAAACCATGGTTTAAATTTATTACAGTGGACTACACTAGGGAAAGGACCCCATTTCCATTGGTAGACAGAATCTAAGAAGTTTTGTTTAAATGCCAAGATCATAACTCGAATACCTTTTTGAGCAAGAAAGCTTTCCTTGATCTATTTCCCTTGAACTTTATAAACCTGCAGAGCTAAAGGGGTAGGGCTTAGTAAAGCATACTATCTTTTTAAAATGAAATTACTTATAATAAATGAGATGAAATAATGCTCATCTAGAGCTCGGTGAAGGACCAAGTTTCCACTGGAATTGGTGCGATGATCCACCCACGACCAAAGGGGAGGAGTGGATCCATAATCCAATTGATGGGTACCCTCGAAAAAATGAATCAAGGCCCCATAATTAATTAAAGTAATCTGAGTATAATGCTTTTACATGTACATAATACAAGCTATAATTTTTATAGTGATAAAATAAAGATACAATTATGAATCATACATTGATAAGGAAATTATACATATTATGAGTGTCACATTAACAAAGAAAATTACACACAGAACGGATGTGAATCTGCACAAGAGGTGAAAACAATGACTTTATATATACATATATACAGAGCCTAAGTCACGACTTGCTTGACACTGTGTAAAATACTAAAAATTTAAAAAAACTACATTCATAGAGAATGGAATTCTGAGTTATAATGTCGTAGCGTAATCATGATTTTTATTCCACAGAGGTGACCAATTGAAAAAAAAAGACATGTACAGAATACAATTAATGACTAATCTTCTACCTTGTATATTCTGGAATTAATTGACGAATTGAGATAATATAAACACAGGGAAATCTACAAAGTAGAGGATCGATGGTGACCGATACGGGGTCACTATAGTATTTATAAAATTTCAAATTCTCGAACAGAGGGTCGATATTGTGGGGTATGCACATGACTATGCTTTACAAAACACATAAGTCAATCTTACAACAGAGAGTTAAAAATTACCAATGCGACCATCATTGAACAATTATCAACTGCAATTTACAAAATAGAAGGTTAATTCTTACCCTGTGGATAATGATGTAGAAAACCCAGATGGTAAACCTTTAATTTATTCACAAGGTGCGAGTTAGGAAGAACACACAGAAGAGATTTTTGGATACACTTAAACGCATAGGGTAATTACGATTGTTTTTACCAAGGGGTATCGAAACTACCAACTCACATCCATGATATCCTTAAAGGATTTTTGTAGTGTTCTTATACATCTGTTSACGYAGGGAAGGAKCATGTGCCATGAAGGGGTAACGTAAAACCACAGAGCGCGAAAATATTATACATGTTAAAATTGTATGCTTATGCTCACAATTACCCTTTACACCTTTGAATGCTAACCAATAAACTCTACAACAGATTTACGAATTACAGAGGTAGGGTATCTCTCAAAGGGTGAGGATTTACGGGATGACTCCACAAGAACAAAAAAACAATCGATAGGAATGAATAGTGGGCTTAGTATTTCTATAACCATGCATATGGAAGGAGGCGAAATAATATAACAGATAACCGGAAAATTCATATAACCACAAGAGAACCATAAGCCACAAAGTTTAKCATAGAATCAGTCGACCAAAAGCATTMTAAACCCTATCTCRAGAACTGTAAAACCTAGAAGAGCCAACCGAGAGGAAAACGTTACAGAAGTGGTAGTATAATACAATACCAAACATAGTGTTATGCCTAAATTATAGAGTACAAGGGTTACCTTTCTTGAGGAGTAGAGGAACCAAAATTGCGTAATCCTTCTCCCTTCATGTTTATTTCAGAGTTGGGTTTTCCATTGTCACTAGCTAGGAAGACCTAGGAAGGGAAGCATGCAGAGAAAACCCTTCATCATGCATAGAAAAAAAATATTGCAATGAGCATTTACCTTGGGCCTCTACAGAGGAGTAAAGAGATAGTCATGAGACATTACCTTGCCATGTGAAGCTATGGATGTGGTAGGGTTACGTTGGATGCAGTGGATGAGTGAAATTTCTAGGGAGGTACAAATMAAGTCCCCATTTAATGGTTTAGCTAGGGTTTTAAATGTCGATCTGACATCCCCTTTAATCAATCTTCATACAAATTTATTTTTGAGTTGTAATTCCAATCAATTAGGGTTACAATTGTGTGTAATGGTCACTCGTCACTTTTAGTTAAGGGTTTACCTCGTATGGTTCCGAACTTGTTAAACAACTCAAGACTAATGACAAGTATAGTTGGGAGGTTGCTAACAATATGTCAACCATGTAGTGCCTGTATGCTAACGATAACAACAAATAACTATATCGCTATTCATGTCGCGATAATATCGTATGTATTAAGMAMTTATTGTGACATGTATGTTAGACAAATTATTTATGTTATGGATCAATTTATGCATAGAATYCATGTATTATGTAGTGTTGTATATTAGMATAAATATGCTGGTATTGATAGAGTAGGGTTATGATGGTTTATGTAATAAACTATTTATATTTATACCTTTGGACATGGATGATGTCAAACTATGAGATTCATATGATAGWACATAGTAAAATTGTAACATCCTGAACCACCAACAGGMTGGGAAATGCCRCTACTCGGACACTTCACTTGTCTCTGATAACAATTAGTAATGTYCCTAGCAATCAACCCCTGTCGGGTAAYGCTACTGAGGTAAACTTAGCTTTKCCTTTACTGCTTTCATACCATTTTGTCACAGCCCTGGGAACCCAGGCCGGGCCATGCTACTCATAGAAACAACAATTATCATATGCATATAAATATAAACATAAGCATACAACATATTTTTTTCATACACAGATTAATGTGGAAATGACAATAAAAACAAACATGTAGTACTCACAAGCAAAACCCATAATATAACAACATATACATGGAATACTCATCAACCTAGCATGTACAAATACACAACATGTAAATGAAAATAGGAATGGGTACTTATATTTCAATTAAAGTACACCAACTGCATCCATACCTTCTAGGAAACTCCCAACCATAGACCACGTTTCTCATCATGATCAATAGTGGGTCACCCCTGAGGTGGGACTGAAATCCATTGGGAAAGGAAATTCTAGGCTTGGAAAGGACAACAAGGAAGTTTCACAAAACAATAAGAAGGATATTTTATTGTAGGATCCACTTACGCCCACAACCCACAAACCGTCATTCCCCACACACTTGATCCACCCCAAGAGGGTAAACCTTCACTAATACAAGTCCATCGACTACTACACCTCCCTTATGTTGGGCTTTAGCAACAGGCTGGACCAGAAGTCTCTGAGTACAATAGCTACTATAGGAATCCCTCCAGGAGAAATCACTTCCCAACAAACTCTCTCACCTGGGAGAGTTGCTCACAGGCTTGACAACCTTCTCATTCATTTCAACTCTTATGTCAAACAGACAAAGGTGATGTCAACAATATAATTCGAGTAACACATAGGTGAAGTCGACCACATAAAATGGGTATGAAAATAGAATATGACAACAAACCAATCTTATCCAAAACTTCATTGGCAGCAACCGCCAACCACTACGACACAACACGACTCAGAAAAAATACAAGTTCATCGAGCTTCACAGGAAATACACAGGACAACTTTAGTGTCTGTAGGTTACATTGGGGAATGCCTCAGTGGGGAGTATGGCTCTCTTCCAGGGTGGCTAACCTTGCGAGAGTGTCGACATAATGGTGAAGTATCGTTTGTCCTGAGAATCGTGAGACTCGTGAATGAGATGATCCGACAACTAGATGAATTTACCACTTAAAACTACATGCGCCCAGGTTGGCACATGTCTCCCTGAAGTTGCACGAGCTTCACTTAATAGTCATCCCCCTTTCCCTTAGGAACATAGGACAACACAAATTATGTCAAAACTTAGCTTTTAGGAAATAATAATATAATATTATTCCTTTAGAGGTAAGGCCTCTTTTTTAGCCCCTATTCCTAGACACTTAACCCCTTGCCCACATAGTTGAGCTTAGTCCCCCATAACTCTTTATTTGTGGAGGGTCTACACGCAGTGATGTATAAGTTTTATTAATGATTTTCATAATTACATATACAAAATAGGCTCACGGCCTTAGCATCCTGGGATCTCTACCCTAATCATCACATAAGCCTCCTAGCTTATTATAACTCGGCTCACGAGACTAACAAACATGTTTACAATTCATAATTACAACTGGGGTTCTACCGGGGGATATTACAATCCCCTCCCCTTATTTTTGCATTGTCCTCAATGGAACTTGTTTATACATATATAATTCAAAAATTCTTCAAAAAGATCCGAGCTTTAGCTATTGAAAGAATATTATCCACCTAGTGCTCTACTTTCAAGCACAAATTCTAGTGTTCATACTRCAGCTGAAACTCAATTTCTCTATTCCATAGAGTTTCTTCAAGAAATCATTTAKCTCATTGTTCCTTGTTACATGCTTCAATTAAACCTCATTAAAAGCACCGGCTAGTTGTAGATCCACGATGTTCCACCCAGCCTTAGATATCACTATTGATAAACTCTCAGCAAGGCTATGATTCCACATACGTAAACACTTTGCTCGTACACCTATTCATTCAGAAGCAACATTAGAAAATACATGCAATATATATATATATATATATATATATATATAGACAATTCTAATAACATTATAACCTGTATACGAGATACATAGCATACAATGAATACAGAATTTATACTTATATTTTGATTGAGAAGACTTCCATATCAACATGGTCTAGGCCAAGGTACCAAACCCCAATAACACTCCAACCAGCAGTCTCTCTTCCCCACATGCCTGTCCCACCCCAGGAGTGTACACCTTCACTGTCACACAGTCCATCGGCTGCTATACCTCCCTTTCCTTGGGCTTCAACAATAGGCTGGACTAGAAGTCTCAAAGCACCGTGGCTCCAAGAGTTCCATCTGCCCTCAGAGATTTCCAATCAGCATCTTCCCTGAGCTATTCTTTGTAGTCAACATTATAACTTTAATCAAAATCATATCATCTGCATCACCCACATGAATTTATCATGAGAGAACACAAATAATTCATTTAGGAACTCAAACTTAGTTCAAAAGGGAATTCAACTTTTCCCCCAAAACATGAAATTCTATTGCATAATTCTTCTTGGTTGTTGCCATATTATGAATGCATCCTTCCTTGTGATTTTCCACAAGAACCAACTGCATACCATTTTTCTTGCTATCCTTCATCTTGCATACATCCAACAAATTGTTAGTATTTGATGTACATCATAATTCGATTGCAATATGTACAAAATCTTATGTAATGATCTTAGAATTTGTTGCACCTATCAATTCAATCACAATTACCCAACAATTTAATAAAATAGAATGACTCTTCATTCTATGCATATGCATGTTCACAGCAATATTTGTAAGTTCATTACTTCTTTTTCTGAACAAGAAAATTTGTCGTAGTCAATGCTCATGTGACTACTTGAATTGCAACTTTCTTTTTGCAATGTCTAACACCTCCCTGAAATGTCCTCAACTTCATGAGTTAACAACATTTCAGTTGTTAGTAACAATTATTTCCGTGCAATAATATATTTGCATGTAGTTAAAAAACACATTCAACCATTGCATTTAGTATAAAATTCTATCACTTACTATGCATGAGTGCATTTCTCAATGAATACTTATTCAGTGCACCTTGCATTGAATTACTTAATGCTCTTTATCTCAGTCATGTATCTCACCATCCATAAGTTGGGATTCTAGCCAATGTGTTGACACATTCTCCACACACTTCCTATTGTCTTCCCAATTAATTGGATGCCTTCCTTTTCAACCTGAACACTACACCAAGAACATAATTTTGTGGTATTCATTAGTGTTATGAAAAAGGTTGCATTCCAAGTTTTATTTAAAGGTAGGAAGATTTTAGTACCTGTGTGGCTCATAACCTTTCCATATCCATACCTTGACATATCCAACCATGTCCTGGTCTCATACATGACTAAATTATTAGCATTCATTCCTATAACAAGGTCGTATCTTTTAATTCTTTGGTTATTACCCCATAACTAGATTAACATGACATTATACTATGTCAGTGTCTGCATTCAGAAGCTAAAAATCTTTGAATTAATATAGGCCTCCAACCTTTACCACATCCAGTGGTATGCATTCAAATAATGTAATCATGTGATTTTATAAAATAACTCTGGTTGAGAAATTTGACGTAGACCCCCAACCCCCTGTTCGAGGTCCACTCAGGATCGTTCTTAAACTGCCCTTTGAGTCTCTATTGACTCTTTGATTCCTCTTTGGGAAATCCCACGTACATACAATAGTGCTTCTCCACAGGTCCTTATGAATTGAGCCGCGTGATCAAACGCTATGCATCAATTCAAATCCACAATGTGGTCGNCATAACCTTTCCATATCCATACCTTGACATATCCAACCATGTCCTGGTCTCATACATGACTAACTTATTAGCATTCATTCCTATAACAAGGTCGTATCTTTTAATTATTTGGTTATTACCCCATAACTAGATTAACATGACATTATACTATGTCAGTGTCTGCATTCAGAAGCTAAAAATATTTGAATTAATATAGGCCTCCAACCTTTACCACATCCAGTGGTATGCATTCAAATAATGTAATCATGTGATTTTATAAAATAACTCTGGTTGAGAAATTTGACGTAGACCCCCAACCCCCTGGTCGAGGTCCACTCAGGATCGTTCTTAAACTGCCCTTTGAGTCTCTATTGACTCTTTGATTCCTCTTTGGGAAATCCCACGTACATACAATGGTGCTTCTCCACAGGTCCTTATGAATTGAGCCACGTGATCAAACGCTATGCATCAATTCAAATCCACAATGTGGTCGTGCCTTTCATGATTTTCAAAACTTCGGATCTCGCAACTTACGACTTCTGCTCTTGAGTGTCTCGACCAACCAACTACCGAAACTTGAAATGCCGATTCGCCGAAATGGTTGACGGCGTCCTCCTCAATGCTTATATTGCGCTTCGCGATTTCGGGTATCTCGGGACAAAAGTCTCAAGCTCCTATAATCCAAAATGCCGAAATGCCGAAGTCCAACTCGTTATCAACGATGGCCCCACAACGGAACTTTTCACCCCTTTGGGACTTCACACATCGCGATTTTGCGAATCTTGTTGCAAGGCTTTCATTTCTCCACTTTACGAAACCCTGAAATGGTCAACAAAGGTTTGACCTCTATGTCGACAAGTATGCCACTTGTCCTCTCTCCACTGTCTTCTATCTTTGACATGGTTTCTTCTGTTCCTTCAAACCTCCAAACTCCAAAGTGTGAGTTCATGAGCAATCCAACGACCCTCGTCAGCTTGGATCCTATGACTCTATTTCTCCTGAACTTAAACTTATAAAAACACTCACCATAACTCTCCTTGCTCTTCTGCAAGATCTGATGACTCTCGGGACTTTGTCAATTCTCCACGGAGAATTCTGACCGTTCGTTTCTTTCTTGACAACTCCTACGTAATGAACAAGATGTTCCTTCACTGAAACTTGACTTTTTGTAAAGCGACTTTACTTCACCTCCCCTTGAAGTATTTCGAAGGTGATAATTCTCTTGAGATTTCTCCACAACCACGAGTCTTCAAAAAGACTCCTGCACACACTCCTTGCGGCAACCCTTCATGTATTTCCAAGTATTTGAATTCTTCAATTCTACTCACTGCTTTGCGACAACAATCCTTCAATTCTTCCCATGGTTGATAAGTTCTAACTTTCAACCAGCCTGTGCACACCTTGCATGACTTACGTGCCTAACTTGCACTTTCATTGAAAATGAGAACAATGGTATCCGTCCTGAGCTTTCAGAGGCAAACTTTGAACCCGTCAATGCACTCCTTGCGGACGCTTCACTACACTCCTTGTACAAACTTTTACTAAAGAAGAGAAACAATTGAAACTCATTTCCTTACTCTCTCAGACTTCAACCACTTAACATGAAATCATACACACATAGCATAAAAGAAAATATACAATAGAAAAAGTAAAACAACCATAAGCATAACATTCAACATGTATACACAGAAAGTATTAGAACATCATGAATCTGAATCAAGGCTTAATATATATTGATTTCAGAACTTTTGTACATGGTTTCTTCTACACATCTCTCTGCTTCTTCTTTTCCCTATGCTCTATTGATCTTCTTGATAATGTTACAGTGATACAAGATGAGGGTGTCTATAGTCGTTTTCCCTCCAGCTCCTAAAACTGTCTAATCTAGAATTTAAATATACCTACTTACATTAACTATGCATAAATGCCTCTACAACCTTACAGATGAGAGCGGATCGCTCAAGATCTGTTTTACAATATGGAAGTACGCACTCTCTTAACTATTACATTAATATCTACACATCCAAACTTTCAAAACAATTCAAACATTTTCAACATGTGCCAAAAATGTGGTGCACATTTGTCCCACGCTCGCTTGTTGCTGACGATGCTCCTGCATCATACTCCCTTGCTTGAAAATTTTCATGGACTCCTGTTCATGAGCTCTTGCAAGGTCTGTCCATGTTTCTAAATTTCTCCTTCATTCTCCCAGCTGGCGTCTTCAACTGGATGTCCCTTCCATTTGATCAAGTATTCAAAATACTCTTTTGTCCTGGTCCTCTTGCTGACTCTCTTGTTCAGTATACTCTCTATCTGGGGTCTTTCAACTACAAGCATTTGTTTAGCCCATTGA
>JASDQU010753714.1:21795-34616 GCA_032191745.1 Picea mariana
AAAATAATATAATTTATGAGGCGATATTGAGAGAACTTTAACCTGAGACCTCTCCTTTCTCTAGGGTTTAGATTTTCTGGACAAGTTCCATGGTGTAGGAGATAAGATAGGTTTTCGTACCATGATGCTTTCCTGGGAGGAACATATAAGGTTTTGTTACACCACAATGACAACTCGTTTTCCCAACTGAAGTCTTCTACGTTGATCAGATCTTGGGCCTCAACAACCAATTTACAAAATCCTTGACCCTTGACTATTTTGGCAGGTTTTATGTCTATATAAAATTCCTGAATGAATGCAATCCAATTTCCCCTTATTTCTTCCATTTCTTGTTGGGTGAACAAAGATCTAACTGCAGGGTGAGGTACTATGACTTTAGTGCGATTTTTTAAGATATAGTATTAGAAATGTTTGACCACTTTATAAAATGCGTAAGCCTATTTTTCTATATTCAGATAGTTCATTTTGACTCCTTGAAGGTTAGTGCTCATAAATGATACCGATGCCTCATTGTTTTCATCATCTTTCTGGGTAAGTACTGTGGCTAAGGATTGGTAAAAAAAAAAGGTATATAGGAAAAAGTATCTGTTGAAATTAGGGCTTCGTAGCATTGGTGCTTTGGATATTGCAGTTTTGATGTTGTTGAAATATCCTTTCCTTTTTTCATCCCATTTAAACTATTCATATTTGCGAATCATTTTTTGTAAAGGTTTGATAGTTTCAGTGAGGTCAGGAGTAAAGCTTCTCACAAAGTTGATTTTCCCAAAGAAGGATTGCATGGCCTTTTTATTGTGCGGCAAGGGGAGTTGAGATATTTCTTTTATCTTCTCAAGGTCAATGATAATTCCTCCTTGAGATATGATATGACCTAATAATTTTCCTTCTTCTACACCTAAAATGGTTTTATTAGGGTTCAAAGATATTCCATATTTCCTACACCTTTCAAAGATCTGAGTCAAATGTTGAATGTGGTCTTCCTTGTTTTTTGAGTATACTATTACGTTATCTAAATAGACTATCACAAACTTGTTAATCAATCCACGAAAATATATATCCATGGCCCTTTGGAAGGTTGCTCCTGTATTAATCAAACCAAAGGGCATGCATTTATAAGTGAAGGTTCCCCACTTGGTCTAGGAGGTATTTTTTAATCGATCATCTTCTGGAATGAGGACTTCGTTATATCCCGAGAAACCGTCTAGGAGGGAAAAAATTTCAAAGCCGGATACTGTCTATAGGAGTTGTTCCATGAGTGGGACTACATAGTTATCCCTTTATGATGCTCTGTTAAGGTTTTTGAAATCCACACATAGACAGATCTCCATAGAATTCTTTGTGACAGGCACCAAATTGGATACCTAGGAAGAGTGTCTTACTTGAAATATAATCTTGGCATCTAGTAATTTATTCAAATCTTGATACATTAGAGGTTCTAGATATGGGTGGCACTTCCTAAGATCTGGTTGGAAGGGTTTTACTTCAGTGGGATTGTGTGTTGGATAATGTGAGTATCATAAGTTTTAAATTCTCGATAGGACCAAGAAAATACATCTTGATATTATTTAAACAGTTTGAGATAAGATTTCCTATCTTCTTTGGACACTGTTTTACCCAAATTCACATTCTTTGGCTTCTCAGAGGTCCTAGGTTTATACTTTCGTATATGGGACATGAGCTCCCTGTTTTTTCATTCTTTGGCCCTCTAAATATTTCCCTTAGATCAAAAAGGTTCTCTATATTGGCCACTCCTTTTGGTATCATGTGAAACTTTGGTTTGTCATCAGAGTGATTTGTTCCCTTCTTCTGTTCATTGATATTTGATTCTTTGAGTAGTTCTTGGAATATTTCATCATGAATGGCCAAATCCTTAAAATTCTCGTGATTAGTCAGGAAATCTACAATTTGTTCATCCCCTTCAAAGACTTTATAGTTAGAAATGTTGTTAGGTACCAAAGGTTTGTAGAGCATTTCTACTGCAAACCTTGAGGCTTCATAGTCTTCTAAAGGATATAATCTTGAGTCCATAGTGGCTATAGCATCAACAAGGGTATTTTTCATCCTGGGAACAGTAGTAATGTTGAAGGACTCAAAATTGTCCATTAGTATGTGCACCGCTTGTTGGTAATTTATTAAGTGAGGTGAATTGAAATGGATAGTACTCTTCACTTTCCTAACGATAATTTAGGAGTCTCCAAAAATTTTAAATTCCTTGATGTTTAAGTCGGTGGCTTTCTTTAGTCCTTGGACTAGAGATTCATATTCAATAGTGTTATTAGTGTATTCAAATTCTAATCTGTAGGATAAGAAGTTTTGTTTCCCCTTTGGGTCAATGAGGATGCATCTTCCTCCCGAACCCTCTTGTGATTTAGAATCATCAAAGTACAATGTCCAAATTTGCAGGGGAGAATTTTTAACTTCTTCATGTCTAGCTATTTTTCACTTTCAACTTCCTTGTCTTCTACTCCTGTCGGAGAATCCTGATAGAGGATGCTTTCTTCTGCGACTGCTAGTAAGTCTATTTGAAAAATAATTTTGGATTGTTGTGTGGGGGTTTTTTCAGACACGTGAGGGGAGAAATTACTAAAATAAAAATCATAGGAGTAGTTTACTAACACAAGGAATTTTGTCGACGAAGGTTCATTTGGGTTCTCTAAATCAATGACGATATATTTGAGATATATTAATATGTCAATCCTGATCATGTTTGTATTTCCTTTCAATGGTAACCAAAGGTAAGACCATTTGGTGCTAAAGTATCTGTTTAATTTGTTGGACCAGTCTCGGCTAAGTAGCATTCCATAGGCCTCCAGGATGTCTACTACGATTATGTCAATTACTTGAACAAATTTTGGGTGTGTAGCAATTTTGATTATGACATCTTTTAGTTCCCCAATGACCTTTACTTGAGTTATATCTAGTTGTATAACATGTTTATCACTTTTAACTAGGGTTGCATTCATTTTCTTGTAGATTGTCAATGGCATGACATTTGAAGATGCCCCAGAATTGACCAGGCAATTATATAGATTTATGTTAAAGACCTCAAACGTCAAGAGGAAAGGAGGAAAAAAAGGCATTCCTCTTTTATCCAAATAAAAATCATTCACATTCGACTTATTTTTTAAGTCCATCGGAGATGGGTGTCACCTTGGTTAATGTTTTTCAGAGATGTATCTATTAATTTTAAGGCCTGTAACAAAAATTCATTTTTTTGAGGAATCCTGCACATGTCCATGAAAGACATGTTATCTTTCATCTTCTTCAAGTCTTCTACTACATTGTAGTCTATCTTAGGTGTTTCCTGTGTGTGTATGTTTGTGGGATTTTTTTGGGAAGAAAATAGGGGTTTTGGGTGATCGGTCGCTTGATTTACTTGAGATGATTGAGTGGTGGTGGGATTACTTTGGACAGGTTGAATTTTGCTTCACATCTGTACAACCAGAATTCCATTCAGGGGTCCCTGCACCTCTGCGACATCATTGAAAGGTATCGGGTGATCAGAATCCCATATCAACATGGCATTCTTTTCAAGTGGTTGTTGACTTTCTTGATCGATACAACCTATTTTCGAGCCACTAGGTYRTTTGGTTAGACAACATTCATCTAGGAATCAATTAGCCATTAGATTCATAGCATGAATCCATTGGGGGCAGTGCTTTTTTGAATGGTCTTCTTGATGGTACGTGCAGAAGGAGTTAGATGCTACGTTCCCTAAGTCAATGTTCAGGTAGGTTGGGGGAGGCTATATAGCCTTGAAGGGTGAGTTTGTTTTAAAAATAGTTTTATAAGGCCTTTGAATTTGGTTTCCTTCTCTGACACTCATTTTCATATCTATGATCTCATTGGAATTTTTTTTGATTGTCCACTGCAGGTTTTCTAGATCCCCTCCCTCTTTCTCAGGACCTTGTTTTGTTTGTTTTCCTGAGGTTCTTGTTAAAAAAATTCCTCTATTAGGTATAGGTTGGGTTTTCTTTTTCATTAGTGATATTTTACCTTATTTGCATCCTTTCATTTGGAATTCAATTGTTTTAGCTTCTTCAAAAGTTTCATCTAGATTATGTTTGGTATCTCTTTTTATGAACATGAAAATAGAAGTTGGGTGAGCATTAACGTATACTTCAATTTACAAATGTTGGGTAGGTTTAACATTGGGTTGGAATTTGTTCAAAATGGTGGTGAAACTTTGGTTGAAATATTTAACCTTTTCTTTTGGACTCATAGTGGAGGAGGAAATTTTAGCCATTAAATATCCTGTAGTAGTTTCTTCGGAAATTTTTTCCGAGAAATCCTTTTGAAACTTTGTCCAACTAGTTATGGAACCAACTCAAAGGTTGAAATACCAAGTCGAGGATGAATTTTCAAATGTATAAGGAAAAATTATTCACACTACATCTTCGTGTTCATCAACCTTATAGCTAATATGAACTTCTTAATATGTTCCTCAAGCAATCCAGACGTTTCTGGGTCAAATTTAGGAAGTAATTTTTTTGGATGTCTCGGTTATGCACTCGTCCCGGGATTGCGAAAGAATATCTGCAAAACCACGGTTGATTGTCTATAGGATGATCTCTCCTTTCTCCATTGTTATCATTATTATCCTCCATGTCTTCTGATTCTGAACCTGAGCAATATGAGTTAGACCCTTCCTCTTCAGATTCAAAATCGTCGGGTTCTAAGTAATTACCCGCTAGTGTATCAGGTATCATATTAAGGGGTTGTTCGATATCTGTGAGGGGAAAATATATCAGGTCTTCTACCATGTCAACAAATACCTGGTCAGGGGTGTCAACAACTAGTCTCCTTATTTGTTTTCTTCGAGGAAGTAAAGGATCTAAAGGTAATGCTTCGTTCTATCGGGCATGAGCTCTGGTGATTCTCCTGAACTTATTTAACTCTTCGTGGGGTAGAGCGTAAGGTATTTTAGGGTGTAATTGTTCTTCCTCTTCATGTTGAGGCGAGTTACTCATATCGGGAGTACTCTCTGTATATGGGTTGTCTTGAGAGTGACTAGCCATACATGTGGGTTGTTTTGAATATATAGGCTATGCTGAATATATTATCAGAAATATTGTTATCTAGGCATTCGTTCAGGCCCTCTTTCTAGCACCAATTATGTTGATGGGTATGATATCCCTTTAACTCAATATTAGGAACCAAACCTGCTTAAGAGGCCGAATTAGACTCTTAAGTGTTTGATGTGTGGTAAGGTTCTCTAGATTTGTGATCTGGCTGTAATTTTTCGATGGGATTTAATAGTGATTGATGGATATGTCTTTTATGTTCAACCATTCTTTAGGCTACACGGTTCTCTTTTTGGTTCTTTTCTATCATTTATAACAAAATAAAGATAGATATTAAACTAAATGACAGAGGGAAGTTAAATTGTGTCTTGGGGGAAGGATGGGTTTTAGGATAACCTTTATACCTTAGCATGCAGACGAAGAAGATCTAAACTACTTCAAACTAGAAATAGTACCATTTTGGCTAGTAAACATTCAATATCTTTTGAGATAACAGTTACATAAATAAAATATATACGTGACAAAAATTTAGTGCAAGAAAATTAATTTTCAATGCTCTATTATCAATCACAGGTTAACAGAATCGATTTATATTCATCAATCAGAATAAAATAATTTTTGTAGCATTATAAGATAACTTTAAATAAAAGATACATCAACTCTTACTCAAGACAAAAACAAATACTGAATTCAAAGACAGATATAATCCCCTTTGGTCTAGTCGCATTCACGTGTTAGATGAAAGAAGTGTCTTTGGTTCTAAACATAACTTCTTAATTAAAATAACTTGCATAGAAATAGTTCTCTTACAATATTCCAGAAAATGTCTTTCTCTCCAAAACCACCAACCTTTTGTCGAAGGTCAATGTCCTTATTTATAAAAGTAACTAAACTAAAAATAACTACTAAAGTTGTGTTAAGTTACGAAAATGCCACGTGGCAAACTTTATCTATTTGTTCTCTTTTGCTTCTATGGTGTTTTTAGTAAATTGGATTGTTCCTCTCACATTTTGACCATATGAAGAAGAGATATTCACATATATTTGCATATGAGAACCTATGTTGATCCATCGGAGTGGAGAGGACCTCCTTCATGTCAATTGCTCATTCCTTGTACTTGATCAGTTTGACACTCAAATGTTGTAAGAATGCGAGAGATTTAATCAGAGGCTCCATGAAATTCTTCACTTGACCTGTGATCATGCTTGAAACGTGTGAAATATATGCCTCGTACACCTAGTCTTTCTTTGCATGTTTCTTAACTATGTCACATAGATTGAAGAAATCCTCTGTTGGGCCAAAATCTTGCAAGTCGGTGTTCCTCATTTCCTAATTGATTTTCTCCCAAATTTTCTCACATTCTTCCCATCTCTTCTTCATTTTTTTCTAGGGTTCCTAGACCATGCTTACCTAGTGTTAAATTGCCTTCCTTATTCGAGCAATATTTCTTTCCATCAACACTCGGATGCCATTCTCTTCTATATCTTTTCCCTTCTATTCTTCGTTGATGTAGTCTATCTATTCTAAGGCTTGGTGTGACTTCTCATACCATTGTTGCATGTATTTATAGGTTGCCAGGCCCATGAGGGTATCTTCTTGGAATTTAGTTATGTGAGCGGTGAAGACGTCTCTCTCACTTGTGAATTGTGCATACATCTCTCAAAACTCACACTTCAAAAGTACCACCGCCTGTGTTGAATTTTGGTAATACTCTTCTTGATGTTGCATATTATCTAGTTCTTTCATCATGGTGACCACCTCCCTTTCATCCCTTTTCACCCTTTCCACAGTAGCATAGGTTATGGCCATTGCTTCTCCAATTAGCTTAGTCATCTTAGAACTTTTTTTGTCAAACAATGTTTCCTCTATGGTTATGAAAAGTGTGCTATCGAGCGTGAGATTCCTTTTTTTGATTGTTCTTCTCATCACAACTTTCCTTTTCCTTTCATAAGGAATTGCATGTATATCAATGAATTCATATAATCGTTCAAGAATCTGTTGATCTCCCTAGAACAGAGTATTTCCTAGGCTTCCTACCGTATATAAATGTTCCATGGAAGGTTATTTTAATTCCTTAGCATGGGAGGCTCTTGTATGCTCTCGTGATTTGGCCTTCTGCTGGTCCTCATTGGCTGACAAATTCTTTTTCCTAGCTAGGGAAGTAGGTGAAGGATCGACATTAGCTGGGAGTTCATCCATTGAGATGTCGGTTTCTGGCTCCCCTATTCCTTCTTCTTGTTCACTTGTATCCAAGTCTTTCTTAGAGATGTCACCCTAAGGCTATGTTCCCAGATGATTGGAAAAAATAGTGCCAAGAGTGTTCCTAGCCTCATGGTCACCTTCCTATGGATTTGGGATCAAAATATCGGAAGCTGGAGCAGATGTTGCCCCTGGTTCCTCCTCTTGTGTGATTGGTGCCAGGATTATGCGCAAAACTTCTAAACCTTCCTCATCGTCATATATGGTGATTCAATATATGATGATAGCAGGCATACCCATCCCACTTGATACTCTTGATGAAATTCGTTGAGATTTAGTATTAACTGACGATCCTTCCTGTGGTGACATAGGGATGGTGTTTTTTTGGTCGACATTCTCTTCCGGTGGGATTGTATTTGAATTATTTAGTTCTGCCTCCTCATTTGTACTTACCAGAGTGATTCTAAAACGTCCTATCAATGTATCGAGTAGGGGTTCTTCCCCTAATATTTACATAGCTCTTTCAGCTTCTTCTAGTAACAATATCCCCCTTCTTTGTGCCTCTAGCGCTTGTGCTAATTGGTTTTCTTATCTTACCCTAATGGCTTCTTGAGCAGTGTGATATTAGTATCAGATTTTCATCCATGGCCATCTCTTTGAATTTTGTCATGCTTGGGTTAGCCATTCTATGGAGCACTTCCTCCTAGTCCTAGGCACCCTGGGTAAAGATCTCATCTTTGAAGCTATCATGAGCATATGGACAGCATGAGGACACCTGCGACGTGTGCTAGATTACAAAGTATTTTGGATCATTCTTGTGAAAATGGCCTATGGGTAATCGATACTCAAGTTGATTCAATCCCTCTTGTTTCACCTGTGCAGTGTCCTTTACCATGTAAAACCCTATATTAAAACCATAGGGTATGAAATACCTCTTCTTGTGCTTTACCAAAGATGCATTATATTCTTGTAGAATGGTCTGGTAACAAATTTATCCCGAAATGAGACGGTATGAGACATGAATGGGGAGTAGGTGTGGTGTGTTAGTAGCCTCTAACACTCTGATATTAATCCTTGTTTCTTCAAAATACTAGCGGCCTACTTTGGAAATTATCTTTTTGGCTGTCACTGAAAGCCTTGGGCATTCTTTTCTAAACATAATTAAGTTCATTCAGGCTATGAACTCATCACATATAAGGGCGTAAAATTTATTGTACCTATTTTCCCACATAATGCTAAAATAAACAAGCACGAGTAACTCAACAACATGCTAGCTAAAATTCATACCCGCGAAAATGTTTCTTGCATAGATTACACCCAATAGGTACGATGCCATGTGGAAAGCTGGTGTTTATCCATCCTTTAGTGTCTGGGCCTGTAGTATGTTGGTTCTTATCTGTTTTGAAATGATGGCTCCCCAATTGAAACTACTCCCGGATATTTCCACGGTATATGACAAGGGAATCCATGCTTCTGAAAACTTAAATCAGTCTTTTTCCCCATATAATCGGTGAATTAAAGCCATTAAATAAATATATGGTTCTCTGAGGGTTACCGTGATATACTAATCATTTCTCCTGTTTGTAATATTTATATCTTCCTTCCACCATGATGCCAGTAACCTACTAGTGTCATGTAACTCATAAAATCTGACCACAAATTCTGTATTTAGTCTCTCCTCTAGGTCTCTGAGTTTGTAGCACTTTTGTACCTCAATTGGAAGAAATAAACCAACACACTATCCCTCCTCATTACTGATTGTGCATTTTATCATGTATTTGTGGTCAATCATCCATCCTAGGGTTCTGATGCAGGGTAAAACTAGGGTCTGATAGGCCACCATATGTAGATATGATCACCTAATGTTTGGAAAAACCTGTCCATCCAATATCCTAACATCCAGGTCGTTATGAGGTGTAAACTCTGGGTAATATTCCTGATTGATTTTGTTGAAAATATCTTCCCAATGTGGGAGAATTACTTTAGATCCGGTGCTCGTCTCTGTGTCCCCGAACATCATAGGTTGAGTGAATTATTTCTTAGTGGAAGTCTGGATGAACGACTCCACTTTTGAAATGAAATCAAGTTCTCTTGCATAATACAGTGTTGACCTTTCGTCTATCTCCAATTCTTTCATCTTGGGTGTTATTGGTGAGGTTCTGGTCGTTAGCTTTCTCAGAGGCATCTTCTTGCACAAAAATGGAATAATAAGCTGCAAGCCAACTGCGACAAGTGTTATTCGATGAAATCTCAAATGTAATCAATAAATACCATGCTTGCCTCTTCCTCATAGGAAATGACATGGGATTACTGATAATTGAAGTGGCACAATGACTTATTACCTCTTCGATTCTCTCCCTTTCTCCTTCATCTACTCAGGAGATCAACAATTTGCGAATGGAACACCATGCTTGGGCATAAATCTCATAAATTCAAAACATACTTACCTTGTCACATCGATTCTTAAATTTCAAAGTATAGATATGATTGTTACAATCTATAACAGAATCCACACCATGCTTAGGATTAAATGAAACATAGGTTGGCAGCGGTGTGTTATTTAAATGTTCATCAGTGAATTCAAATTTTGAAATTTGGTTGGCGCACGATGTTGTGGTATCAACTTGATGAAGTTATAAATTGTTTTAACAAATCATAGACATCATACCCTACTTAGCTAGAGGTGTCTTCTCAAATTAACCGAGTGTTCTTCGCACTCCAACGAAACTAGTATGATTGGTATCAAGGATAAGAAGGATCTCATATCGGTCGAAGTCGTCGGTGGATAGAGATTCTAACTAAAATTGAAAAATTGGTATACTAGCAATCTATTAGTAGTTGATAAGTGCATTAGCGTCGACAAATTGTCTTTAACATTGTTTCGTTGGCCCCCCTAAAAAAAAGTTCTGACATCGATCCAAAACTTCGTACAATGATGGCGTGGAAGTATAGCTATGACATAGGGGACATCAAAATATGACTTGGATAATACATGAGAAATACAGATTATTCATGCAAAAGACAAATGTGGTGGTTGATTTGATCCCTTGGGCGTGAGGAGCATTTCTTTTCGGCGTCGGTGTTTTTTTTTCACATATGTTATTGTTCCCTTTCTCCTTCTTTTTCAATGTCAATGGTATATCGATGATTGTTGTTTCCTATGTTGACAATTTACCTTTCATATTTCACCGATGCTGAGGGTACATCGATGGTTTTAGAAAACGCTTCCGCATGCCAGAATCAATGATTGACATGCTCTTTCTCCCATTTTTCCAATGACTACGGTACATCAACGATCAACGATTATCATTGTTATGTGGACATTTTTTCTTCCATATTTCGTTGATGCCGATGATGGGCACGTGGCTCAAATTTTAAGCTGTGTACACTTCATCTAAATGCCAGGTTTACTTAGAGAAAAATGTCAATTTGTTCAACAAATCAAAAAAAAATTGAGTGTGATCGATGATAAAACATAACAAAAAAAACAAAAAAAAAACATTGACCCCTACACAACTGACTCTACTTAGAAAAGACAAAGTGGTACCCAAAAGAAAAATTTCACAAATTGTTTTAGGGTGTGTTGAGTTCTCAACAAAAATTAAGCCCACTTCCTTCTTTTATGGATATCCCACTTCTAACCACTTGTCCAATTATAACAAATTTATCCACAAATAGTAAAGTTTCCACTTCTAGTTACACCTAATTTATTTGTAATTATTGTCTTATTGCAACAACTTAACCCATGATTAACTCCTAGTTTCACCCACTTTGACTAGTCAACTTATTCTAGGGGTTTCTAGAATAATTTGACTTCTTTGACCTTCTAGGGGCTTCTATATAACTCAATAGGGTTCTCCAAATTCACAAGACAATAACTCTCTAATCGTGAGTAGTTATGTGACATTCCACATATCACCGGAAATTGCATGGCATGTACTATCCATCTAGAATAGTCTTACCAACAAATATACTGATATTCATACCTTTATACCTGAAAAAACCTGGAGTCCCTTAACCATACTATTGGGGCTACCAAAATTTACTATTGGACTTCCTTCAAGGGTTGAAATCTATGACAACCAACCAAATTAGTCAACAATCTCCCCCTTTGGCATTGGTGGCAACACTCTGGTGCAACATTGAAGTCATATCACTCATGCTCCCCCTGTGACCATTTCTCCCTCTATAATCATGCCTATATGCTCTCTCTCCAAGTATCTAACTCTCTATCCATCCATTTGAGAAATATCTCCCCCTTTGACCTGAATGGAAAAGGTAACTGCCTGTTGAGGATACTCCCACTAACTAAACTGTCCTTGAGGATACTCCCCCTAACTGAAATCTTTCTGAAACTTCTCCCCCAAGCTAAATTTTTCTCTTTATGGTGCTTCCTCATGTAAATCTAAGACATATAAGAATAACATTAAAAATTCATTGTGGGGAAAAACTATGCCAAGTTTCTTGAAAAGATACTCAAAGGCTTCCCTTGGAAGTGGTTTTGTAAATATATCTACAATTTGTTCTTTGGTTCCAACATAATCAACTCGAATGTTATTCTTTGCAACCTGTTCCCATAGAAAATAATACTTCATTGGAATGTGCTTTGTCTTGGAGTGCATCACTGGATTATTTGAGATACTCATGACACTTGTATTATCACAATATATTGGAATGGGGTAATCATACTCAACATGTATATATGTCAAAGTTTGTTTCATCGTAGAACCTATGTACAACATGTTTTTTCTGAAATATACTCTTCTTGGGCTGTAGACAAAGACACTGATGATTGTTTCTTACTTAGCCAAGATACCAAACACTCGCCCAAGTAGAACATTGCTCTAGTTGTTTTTCTTCGGTCATCAATGAAACCTACCCAATCTGCATCTGTGTAGGCAATAAGTGATAAATCCTTTCCTTTTGGATACCATAATTCAAACTCTTTTGTACCCTTGAGATATCTGAATATCCTTTTTACTGCTAGAACACATGATTCCTTTGGTGTTGATTGAAATCATGCCACCTGTCCAACTATCTACATTACATTTGGTCTGGATGTTGTCACATAAATTAAGTTGGAAATCATTGACCTGTACTGCCTTTGATCTGTAGACTTTGAATCATCATCTTTACTTAACTTACAACTGGTCTGCATAGGAGTATTGTCTGGTTTTCAATCTTCCATTCTGAACCTCTTTAGCATTTATTTGATATACTTGGTTTGAGAAATAAAAATTCGTTGGATTATTTGAAAAATATGAAGACCCAAAAAGAAGGATAGTTCTCTAAGTAATGGAATTTCAAATTCATTATGCATATCCTTTGCAAATTTATGGCTCATCATGTCATCATCACTACCAAATATAATATCATTATCATAAAATTCAATTAAAAAAATACTATCTTGATTTACCTTGATGTAAAAGTTGTTGTATACATTTCCTTTCATGAACCCTTGTTGCTGTAAATATCTGTCCAGTTTGGAATACCATACAACCAACCCAATTAATCAAGACATAAAACTGATACAATACAAAGCATAAAAAACATGTTATGTGGTTGATTGTTTTTTCTAGTTATCCAATACAAATGCATTCG
>JASDQU010753715.1:35577-66931 GCA_032191745.1 Picea mariana
TTAAAAGGAAGTGACATAAATGGTATAAATAAACATCATTATACATTCATTTGATACAAGTCGAATTTCAGAGGTAATAAGAAGATAAGAAGGATGGATTTCAAGGGAGGATGAAGTCTTTTGGTGATGTGTTCTAAGGTATGTTATATTCAGGTCATCCCATTTTTCCTATAACTTTTTTTCTAGAACGATTCAGATGGTGAAATCGCTATGGTATTGAGAATACATATCAAGGTACCTCTGGTAAAAAGTTAAGCTCTTGATTCGCTATAATTATGGAGATACACTCTATGGAAGATAGGGTTTGTGACTAGTCTTGAAGCTAGTCAATAAACAGGTGTTCCAGGTAAAATAGTCATAACTTTTTCATACAGAATCCAAATGAAGTGGGACCCCTTCCATTGGAAAGAGTATNTGTTCTAAGGTATGTTATATTCAGGTCATCCCATTTTTGCTATAACTTTTTTTCTAGAATGATTCAGATGGTGAAATAGCTATGGTATTGAGAATACATATTTAAGGTACCTCTGGTAGAAATTTAAGCTCTTGATTCGCTATAATTATGGAGATACACTCTATGGAAGATAGGGTTTGTGACTAGTCTTGAAGCTAGTCAATAAACAGGTGTTCCAGGTAAAATAGTCATAACTTTTTCATACAGAATCCAAATGAAGTGGGACCCCTTCCATTGGAAAGAGTATGGATTGTAGTTTCTTGTGTGTGATTTTCAGAATCGGATGTTAAATATTGAGCGTGGGGCATGCTGTACAAGTTGGGTCTTTTGAACAGACCAGAATTGAATAAAGTCTACCATTCTTTCTATAGCCTCTTTTTGGGGAGGATTCAAGGAGTGAAAATTGGAGGAATTTCAGAGAATACATTGAGTAATATTATCTACAGGATCAGAGTAATCCAAGAATTGAAGAATTGTAGAAATTGAAGAAGTCTCAGGAAGCATTATCAGGTTTTATGTGATGATTGGTTGATGGTGGTGATTTAATGTAAAGTTTTATTATCTCTCATATATTCTTGGGTAGAAGGAAGGGGCAAGGATGGAGTGTTCAACTCTCTCTTTATATTGGAGGATTTTATCTTCCTCTTGGAGTTTTATCCCTCCCTCTACATTTGGAAGCTGTAGCTACCTTTGGAAGTCATTACTTCCCTTGAACAATAAACTATTGATTATTTCTCATATATTGTGCATGGTGTATTATGGTGTATTGGTGTAACTCTTATACTATTGTTAATTTCTCATTGGATATATTTTAATGGTTTAAGTATAAGTTGAAAAAGGTTTTAAATTGTACTTGATACTGATTCACCCCCCTCTCAGTATCAACACTTCCGGCAAATCAAAATAATCGTTCATTTTGTCAACATGTTGTTGTGCATTCAAAGGACTAGTACTATCAAACTGAGGGAGTCTAGTTTGATAATCCTGAGGCATGGGATGTAAAGGAGAAACCAAATCCAATGGAGCATATCTTGCTGCCATGATTAGTGGAGGAGGTTGAACAACAACCTGTGTGATTGGAGGAGAGGTGACAAAACCTGTGGAAGATGAAGGGTTGGGAGGAGATGAATGAAATCGTTTAGGTTTAACAGAAGCTGCAGCAATAGTCAAGTAAGAAATTTCGACTGACTGCTGAAAATGAGCTTTGTATAAGGCTTGATCAATATTCACAACTAGATCTTCTAGCTTGTCAAATTCCTGGAGAAAACGTCGATCAACGTCAGCTCTGGGAGAAAGTATTCAGGGGTCCTGGGTTGAAGGATGGTTTGATCTAAACCTGTTTCACTTACAAAGATGTCAGATTTTGTTCTAAAAAGTCTTTGTTCAAAAGATATGTCAAACTCGATATATTTAATGGAAACCAACTTCTCTGGGAGAGAAGGGGACCTATGAAGTGGACTGTAACTCCCAAAACCCTCTACAGTTTTTTTCTTTCTGAGTAATTTTTCAGGATTGTCTATTACTATTGCAGGTTCTGGATCTTGATGACATCTAGTGAAAACTCTTTTAGGAGCCAGAATTTTTTATTTTTTATTTTATTTTTAGAAACTTTTAACTAATATACACAAACTTTAACAACCTCTGAACATTATCTCTATATAAGTTTAGACTTTATAATTCATTCAGAAATAAAAATTTCTTTGTCTAGGGGAAAGAAATCGTAGGATATATAAAGTTTGTTCAGTTCCCCAATGGAGTCGCCAATTATGTTAACACTCTATAAATTCCCATAGGTTGTTGGAAGGTAGAAGAAATTTACCACAGGTAACTTATCCAACCATTGCAAAACTGGGATCTAGCCCTGCCAGTTTCAGAGAGGGATCTCTCTGTAAGATTTAACTTTGTTTCAAAATTTAGATATTAGGCTAGTTAAAATAAATAGGATAGAATTGTTTGTTTTATAAAAATGGATGAAATATTTCTTACGCATCCATTGGGCTATGGGGTATGTTTTATAAATTTTGAGATCAACAACAGAAGGTGTTTTCACAGGGCAGGATAATGCAACTGTTAGATCCTTTAGAAATGAAATGATAGATAGCAGAAAAGATGAGATAATCAATTATAACCAAGAAGCATTTACGAATTTCTTAATCATAACGTTAGAAGATAAACATTTAGATCTTTAAAAGCCAGAAACAGAGTATACAAAAATAAATTCTGCAACTTCAACTTCTTTTAAACGATCAGATATAGAAAAAATAAATGATTACGAAGACAAGAAAAACTATTCAACAGAGAGAAGAAAACATCACCAACAGATAACATGCGAGAATCCTGTAAAATGTCCTTTTATTACTAGTAGATCTTTGCTAAAAATTACAGTGCTTACAGCTTGCTTGGGCATAAAGATCAACCCTTAGTACTTCGAAAATTGAAGTATATATAGAAAAGATTACAATTGATCCTATCATTAATGGTCAGGACGTGGAAAAATCTCATGCTAACTAACTAGATAACTAAATATAGAATATAGGAACTGCTTATGATTTGTCGATCTCTCCATGATGATTTTGGGGAAGTTGTTGGCAAGTCATCAAATTGACTTTGACTATTTTGTTTGCTAACTTGTACACCCACTTCATATTTACTCAATCATTTCGCACAACTCCTCCCATCTTTGTTGATTGGGGATGGTAAATTTTAGTAGCCTGTGGTAGATTTTGTCCATCTCGTTATATTTAGCAAAAGTTAGCTTGGTGATGAAAACATATTTGATTTTGTGCTGGATACTGAGGTCCAGCTGCAAAGTCTCTAGAAATTCCTTGCCTGTTATACTACCCTGTATTCCTGAAAACTTGGAACTATTCTTTGCCACCGCGGAAATCTTCTGCTTGTAGTCGGATAGGGTCATCAGCTTGTCATTCAAAACTAGTAGACCTCAAAATTCTTTCTTATGAAAAACATCAATCTTGCTGAAGAATATCTGGACCCTAATATCCATGTTCTAGGCTTTCTCCTCCAGCTGCAACATTAATTATCCTCTTTTGGTCAACACTCTTTTAACCTCGAGGATGGTTTCTATCCTATCTTCAATATTCAGGTCTTCCAGCTCTTCCATTGTCTTCGAATTTAGAAATATGATAATTTCATTTTCCTTTGTGGGAATTTCCCCCAACTCTCCCTTTATCTTGTCGATGGCCTCCTTGCTCCTCACCACCAGTTCATGTTGTTCGAAGATGATTTGCACCATGGGCCAAATTTCATTTATGGATTTAGAGATGTCCATCTAGATGTTCTCCTTGGCTTCTACCATTGTTTTTCCCATAACTGTTTTCTTTTATAACTACTGCATTTCCTGCTTAATCTTTTTAGATGTGTGCCTCTCAGTGTTGTAGCTAGCTTGGAAAGAATCTTTTAGCTTCTAGAAATTCTCTATCTCCTTCTCCAATATTTTGATCTTTGTTCCCTACAAATTCGTCTTCTCCATTGATGTTGCTAAAGCTTTAGATGTTCCTAAAAATGCCACTGGGGTGGCTGAAGGAATTTTTGCATTGGTGGTGATTGATGTTGTCACTATGCTAACTCCTATGAGGGGAACTTCACTCAGTGGGATGACTTCCATAGGTGTTTCCTCTTCCTTCTCCTTTACCAACCTTTCCATCTCTACTTCCATCTCTTTTATTTGTGCATTTTGTTCCATGATCAACTTTAGCATCTCCTCCCTTTCATCCATTGTATCAGCCATCTCTTTGGCCTATGAGTCTTCTATAGCTGGCAATTTTAGTTGCTTCCTCAGAGATGCTATATCATCATTCTTTTTCTTGAGAATTTCTTCAGCTACTTTCACATTTGTGGGATCATACCCAATTTTGAGCACCAATTCTTCTAAGGATTTGATCCTGTTATCCTTCGCAAAAGAAGACACCTTCTCCATCTTTAATTGATTCTGAACATTGTTCAGAGAAACCTGTAGTTTTGCAGCAGTAGTGGAAGCTTTGGCCAATGTTGATAAAACCATTTCTCCAATCTGCCTGTGAATATCCATATGATCAGCTAAGTGTACAGCCTGAGCATCGAATTCAAGTGTTGATATTTTGTATTCAATGATTTCCTTTGGATGAGGTACTTGTGCCTACAGAAATTCCATGTACATTCTCCCCTTCTCTGTGTCGAAAGAAAAGAGCAATATGTGTTGTGTTGTTGACGTTTGCTTCTAGAATTGAGCATAAGTGTTGTTGGCCAACCTTTCATTCTTCTTCTAGATCATATCATATTTCTCAAATATACTCATCTTTGCTACCCCATGAGTTGGTTGGCTGATCAATGAGGTATCAGTATGCTTCTTGGATGAATAAGTAGACATGATCTGTTGGCTGCTTGAGACAAGAGGTGACTGATCTCCTTGCATAATTGTAGTGGACTAGGTCTCTTCTTCGCCAATCTTGTTAGTTGTATGAGTGGTTTTAGGACTTTTCGTGTGCACCTGGAAATCCTCTGCTGACACTTCAGTGACTGAAGGTGAGACATCCTTCCTAGGTCCTTTACCTTCGGTACTTGTGGAGTAGTGGTTTATGAAATCATGACGAGAGGATATTGTTGTTCAGTGTCTTTCTTTTTCTTTTCTTTTCTCTCAAAAATGATTTGCAAGAATGAAATATTATTTCCAACCAAACCACATCAAGAGTAAAAATCTCCAGTCACAAGTTGATCCTATGAAATATAGGGTTATAACAGGTTCCTTTTTAACTCTTCACTTAGACACTATGAAGGTAATACCTTCTGACTAACGGTCTAGACCCACTCGCTACTCCAAATCAACAAATATGAACTACTTCGACTTAAAACATTGTTTTTCTTCATTGTATTGGTCCGAATCAAGATTCAACCAGTTCAGGATTCCTCCTAATTATTTTACAAGATTCTACCAGACCCTCAAGAGCTCAAGAATCCACCCTTAAACCGACTAAGGATTTTCATTTGGAACTTGGATGATTATTTGCATCTCCTATAAGATTTCCATCTAAGATAGGGGATTTTCATATGCCTAAGGTTCCATAACCTACATATGGCTTCCCGGATACCAGGGCACTCCTGTCACTTTCCAAATGAAGTTTTTGTCCATATATTGCAAACTTTCCTCTCAAGACTTGTAAGGTTATTAGGGATGCATGCCACCCATACATTGATTATTTAGTTATATTAGATTAATTGGATAAATAGTGAAAATAAACATACATAACCTATTTTACTTAGTAATTCAACCATTCCTTACATGCATTCGCATTTCCCATTTAAACCATAAAACAACAGATTTACATTACTAATTAACATCAAACATATTGAGTTGAAACACTTATATGTTCAATGAGTATCAACAACCAATTGACTGAGAGAGGATGTCTTTCCTCACAACCTTAAGATATGTTGTATACTGTTTTCCTACAACATGCCACCCCCATTCCAAGTCATGATATCACAAGGGGATTGATTCAACTAGTTCTTAGATTTAGAATGATCTAGGAAGGTTACCCCCCTTCCTCCACTGGTAACAACAAATGTTTCCCTCTTCCCATCAGGAATTCCACAGGTTTATCAGGTACCCTCCCCAACTAGATTTCCTCTACACAAGGGAGTCCATTTGTTGCTTCACAGTCCCTGGGTGACCTCCCCTTACCAGTGCCAATTTATTTCTATTAGATACCAAGATGCAATCCTGTGTTTCTCTAGTTTGGATATGGGTCTTCTCTGTTCTATGGTGACCATTAATATTTTGTACAAGCTTTCTATTTTATTTAAGAAAAACTCTCTCATTTCTTCTATCTCTCATCTCTGTGCAATTGAACACCTCTATTCATTGCATCACCTACCTGTGAGTCTGATACTCATTTTGTCTCTCTCAACCTTTGGCTCTCCTCATGTTATTCTCCCCAGGTCAAATCTATCTGTGTCTTTCCATCTACTCCCTGCTAACTTTTCTCCTCACAATCCTTTCTTTTTCTTCGTTGTGAATCTATATGATGTTTTCCACCTTTGGTCTCCTCCTCCACATAATCCTTGGGATTCCGATGGATTCTATCAGACATGACCCCTAGTCAGTGATCCAAATTTTGAAGGGCCAATCTAAGTTTTCCTTCTATCAAGTTATTTAGTCAACCCATTCCTTCTCAAAATATCAAATATGTCATCAATTATAACTGCTTCAACCACCCCTCTTGCTTACCATAACAAGCCACGTAGCTCCATGCTAGTTCAATTACGCTGGCAAGTGTGTATTTATGTCTTGCAATTATATGCTAGCTTGCTAAGAAATATTTCTATTTTATTCACTAAAACATCTCATCTCTACCACACCAATCCACTTCATCAATTCCCACCTTTGATATCAGGGCTAATACTCAAGGATTTCCCCCCTTCATCATCGTCCTTGTGTTTTCATGATTCAAATCATAAATACATGCTTTAAAATCAAATTATATGAAGTCTTATCATAATTACAATCATGGGGGGAAACAAGGTGTTACATCACATTGAGAAGAAAGTCCAAATATATTCATTCCATTATTATAATGCACATTTTCTAATTGAATTCAATATTGAATTACACAAAAAAAAAAATACAAATAGTTCATATAAAGATAAGTACAACCAATTATCAACTTTGAAATATGTGTCCATCAAACTAGTACTAAGAATATATTCACCACCCAAATGTAGCAATCAACTATGGATTACACCCCAAAATTGGGGTATGATACCATCAAAGTGAAGAAACCACATATTGCGCTCTAATCTCTCTCTCAAACCAACCCACAATGCCTAATAATTTATACCAAAAAAACATCTACTATAATATCCATCAAGGAACCCCTCCAAACATCTCAATGATCCATCAACTAATATAGATATTTTTACACTAAAGCAAACAAAACATAATGGAATGCTTTTCTCCTCTTCTAACTAGTTGCACATAAATCCTTCCCTTTTAGTGCTCTATTGTAGGAATAATGTATCTAATCTAATTGATACTCTTTAGAAACATGGAGTGTTATACCAATATTTTGATTAAAGGAAATTATTAGCCTTAAAACCTAGTTTCTAGCTTACATCATTCTTCATTCATTATGGGAAATCCATCCATAGTTCTCCCCTTTTATAGCCAACCCATTTCTTATACTAATGGTAACATAATCCTCATCTTACTACATTCTCTCGCTAGATTCATCCTTATGGGATTGGTGTGTACATTCTGGGAATGGAAGCCATGGATTTCTATAGGTTATACCATATCCAAGGAAAGGAAGATTCTCATTAGATGGAAGGATATTGATGGAAGAAGATCCTACCCAAAGAAAAATGACACGTTATGTATTTCCCAATGCATGAGCTATCCATGCCTTCCAAGGAACATGGTGCATTATCATAAGGACACCTCAACTCAATGGTAGGTATCAACAAGGCATTGGAAATAATATGGTTCTTCATCCATATCACAAGGATACAAAATTATTATAATATTATATCCCTTGTATTTTCCCATGTCTTCCCCTCTTGAGTAATCATATCCGTTTATTTATCCTTAGCAACCTTTTGGTGGATTCTTATATTTCCTTTTCATACATGAATTTAACAAAACTTAAGAACACCATAATAATGTTCTCATCATGCTACATGTAAAAAAACAAATACACCAACGCTCTTAAGTAGCTAGAGAGGTAGTAGGGGGGAGGAGGTACCATAGTGATAATAGTGGAGACCATTCAATGTAGATGGACTAAGTCCACTATAGTATTAAATAAGACCTGCTATGGTAGTTAGATATAATAAATGTAAGAGGAATTCTTATAAGGTTCCACCTCTAGAATGTTCTTAGGTGGTTGGTAGCACTATATAAAGGGATTCAAGCAATGTAATTAGATATGAAGAGAAGTATTGTATTGTGAGCGGTAGCTCAATAGGAGAATTCCCCCTCGAAGAGGCAAGTGAACAAGAGAGGATCCCTTCCATAATAGGATCCATTGTATGGTGTTTCCCTACCTCGAGGGTTTTCTTATAATAAAGAGTGGTTTTATTATATCTTTCTCTCTAAATATTTGAGGTGTTTTTGTAGGCAAGTATTCGGTACTTAACAAGTGGTATCAGAGCATTTTCCTTGGAAATAAGTGTGGCCACATTTTTTTTTTTTTGCATATTTTTTCGGAGAAGAAAAAGAGGGACGTGACATTCCAGACAATTTCTATATATGCTTGTGCAAAATTTGCAGAAAATGGGTTGTAGATATTAGTTCCTCTCAGAAAAAAACCCAATTAAAAAAAACAAATCGTATGAAATAGAGTCTAGGAAGTCAAGATATCAACATTTTAAAATCTACAATTTTTCCAAGTTTAAATCAAGGTTTTTTCCGTAGAAGGTGACACGATTTTTTAATTTATGTAGCACCTGGAGGTTGAATTTGCTAAAAAAAAATTACAAATATGAGTTCCTCTTTCCAAAATAGTTGATTTCAAAAAAACAATCACCCAAATCAGATCTCCGGAAGTGAATATATCATTGATTTAAAATCAGTCATTTTTGGGGGGGTTTCATGACAACAACGAGACTGCGGAGTTCATAATTTTTCACAAGGTGTTCAGATTTCTATCAGATCAGTGTTATTGGATAAATCATTTTGATAGATTTATTTTGATATATTATATGTTTCGAAGTTAATTACCGAATATTATATGTTGTGTTTTCAATGGATATTGGCTCTCAATGGAATATTGATTCCCTTGAGCACCATCTGCACAAGAGGCGACAAGCTATTAGGGATAGTTGTCACAATATGCAAAGTATCTTGGATAGTATGCAGGAAAGATATCTTATGGAAGATATCAAGGATGAATATAATCAAGTATATGCCTGGTATGATTTTGAGGCCAATTATGATGATTGCTATATGGATAATTGTCATTTTGGGGATGACAACCACTTTCATATTTTATTTGATGACTCTACTCCACCTTCTATAGATAACATCAATGTGACAAATCAAGAGCTCGTTATGATTAACAGTGTCCATCCTGCATATTCTGCAGTGGTATATTCTCAAGGGGATGGATATTCTTATTTGGATCCACATGATAGGTGTCAGTATTTAGAGCATCATTTTCAGTTGGTTATTAGGTTCCGATATCTTCCACGTGGAGTCACATGAGAACTTGGAAATGGGACCCTAGTTTACAATGGTGGTTGGACTACTTCAGCATGGTGGATTTCATTTCTCAATGGGACCCTGTTTCTTTAGTCTACTTCAGCAATGTGGTCCACACTTATCCATGGGACCCTGGTATATGGTTGTACACCCTCATAACAAGCGTTGAGGACAACGCTTTCATAAGTGGGNGATAATAGTGGAGTCCATTCAATGTAAGGTGTACTAGATCCACTATAGTATTAAATAAGACCTACTATGGTAGTTAGATATAATAAATGTAAGAGGACTTCTTAGAAGGTCACACCTCTAAAATGTTCTTAGGTGGTTGGTAGCACTATATAAAGGGGTTCAAGAAATGTAATGAGATATGAAGAGAAGTATTGTATTGTGAGTGGTAGCTCAATAGGAGGATGCCCCATCAAAGAAGGAAGTGAACAAGAGAGGATCCCTTCCATAATATGATCCATTGTATGGTGTTGCCCTACCTCAAGGGTTTTCTTATAATAAAGAGTGGTTTTATTTTATAGTATTCTTTGAATATTTGAAGTGTTTCTGTATGCAAGTATTTGGTACTTAAAAAGTGGTATTAGATCACTTTCCTTGGAAAGAAGTGGGCACATTTTTTTTTTCATTTTTTTCATTTTTTTGGAGAAGAAAAAGAAGGACGTGACATTCCGGACAATTTATATCTATTTCTATGAAAACATTGTAGAAATGGGTTGTAGATATGAGTTTCTCTCAAAAAAACACCTAATTTAAAAAACAAATCGTCTGAAACGGAGTCTGAGAAGTCAAGATATCGACATTTTAAAATCTGCAATGTTTCCAGGTTTAAATCAGGGTTTTTTCTACAGAAGATGACACAATTTTTTTATTTTTGTAGCACCTGGAGGCTAAATTTGCTAAAACAAATTACAGATATGAGTTCCTCTTTCCAAAATAGTTTATTTCCAAAAAATAATCACCCAAATCGGAGCTCCGGAAGTGAAGATATCGTTGATTTTAAAATAGGTTATTTTTTAGGGGGTTTTGTGACAACAACGGGATAGCGGAGTTCATAACTTTTCACATGGTGTTCATATTGCTATCAAATCAATTTTATTGGATAAATCATTTTAAGATATTTCTTTTGATATATTATATTTTGTGTTTCCAATGGATATTGGCTCTCAACGGAAGATTGAAGGCTTTGAGCACCATCTGCACAAGGGGTAACAAGCTATTAGGGATAGTTGTCACAATATGAAAAGGATCTTGGATAGAATGCATGAGAGATATCTTATGGCAGATATCAAGGATGAATATAATCAACAAGTTTATTCTTGGTATGATTTTTAGGCTGATTGTGATGAATGGTATATGGATAATTGTCATTTTTGGGATGACAACCAATTTCATATTTTATTTGATGACTCTACTCCACCTTATGTAGAGAACATCAATGTGAAAAATCAGGAGCTCGTTATGATTACCAATGTCTAGCTTGTGTATTCTATAGTGGTATATTATTAAGGGGGTGGATATTTTTATTTGGATCCACATGATAGGTGTCATTATTTAGAGCACCATTTTCAGTTGGTTATTGGATTCCAATATCTTTTGCATGGAGTTCACATGAGAACTTGGACATGGGACCCCAGTTTACAATGGGAGTTGGACTACTTCAGTATGATGGTTTTCATTTATCAATGGGGCCATGTTTCTTTAGTCTACTTCAACAATGAGGTCCACACTTATCCATGGGACCCTGGTATATGGTTGTACACCCTCATAACAAGCATTAAGGACAAATCTTTATAAGGGGGACGGAATGTTAGGTAGCTAGAGAGGTAGGTGGAGGGCCCGTAGTGATAATAGTGGAGGCCATTCAATTTAAGGTGGAATAGGTCCACTATAGTATTAAATAAGGCCTATTATGGTAGTTAGATATAATAATGTAAGAGGACCTCTTAGAAGGTTCCACTTCTAGAAGGTCTCACCTCTAGAATGTTCTTAGGTGGTTGGTAGTACTATATAAATGGGTTCAAGCAATGTAATGAGATATGAAGAGAAGTATTGTATTGTGAGTGGTATCTCAATAGGAGGATGCTGCCTCGAAGAGGCAAGTGAACAGGAGAGGATCCTTTCCATAATAGGATCCATTGTATGGTGTTTCCCCACCTCAATGATTTTCTTATAATAAAGAGTGGTTTTATTCTATATTTTTCTCTAAATATTTGAGGTGTTTCTGTATGCAAGTATTTGGTTCTTAACAAACACTAAATCCTACAACTTGGACTCATAAGCATCCACTAGTTAATCCTTTTCCTTGGGCTCCGAACTAGTAATATTTACAATGTTTTTTACATTTTTACATCACAGAGTCATTATGGGTCAATCCACATAGATTGAGATCCATTACAACATTTATCCACTATTTGGCACAGTCACTTTCAAAAACACTTGAGTAACTTTCATCAAATTTTTTAAGCAAATTCCATTATATGAATATGACAAGTCAACCTTGCAGTATTTTTGTAACTTTCATGATTATGGAAAGTCAATATGATGAAATTCAACTTTTTATATGTCAATATTTCTTAAATTTGACCAAATTATTATGTTTTTATATGAGCCATATTAATGCCAATGATTAAATGTGGTTATCCAAAGAGACTAACTTTTAATGGACATTCATACACAAGTCGTAATAATCGAAACATGTTCCTAAACATTCATCGATGAAGTAACTTTATTATATTTTGTAAGCATCATCAATTGGATATAGGGAAATATGTGTCAAATATGTTGGTTACAATTTCATTAGTGGATTTGACATATATAGCAATGATGAATGCAGTGGTGCATGGGGCATTCAAAATGATCATGTCTGCAATTATATTGGTTTTCTATTCCCATTGGCCATGGTTGATCATGACCATGAGGAGATGGGTTGAATCACCATAAAATCAAAAGGAGGACAATATGCATAATAAGAATCCAATGAGAATTCATTCATTATGTATTCATGGATTTTGTCTTTTCTTCTAATTTTCAATTCCAAAATGTTTTCAAATATCACTTGATGTGTTGGATTTGATCTTAGTTTGGTGGAATTTTGGAGGCATAACAATTTCTCTAGTGAGACAATGAACTAAAGTGTTTTCACCCATTCAACTATCAAGATACACAAAAACCTCAAATGAATCGAAAACTAACATAAATGCTTGAATGGATTTGCAACATAAACACTAGTATGTTAATTAGATAAAAGATTCATAATATAAAATTATTGCAAATCATACCAATTCCACATTTCTTCATAATATCAACCATATCCAATATGTATCTTTGTATGTTGGGAAAACATACTCCATTAGTTCAAATTCACTATTGTATGGAACATTTACACCATCCATGGTAAAGAGCCCCAATCCATGTAAACTATATGGAGTAGTTTGATACGTTCTCCCATCAATAACAAAAGTGGTGTCCAACTCAGGAAGTGGGGTTGGTTTTTATTTTTTCACATAATGATTGTATCTCAATCACACTTCTTTGTCTCTATTAGTCTCATTCCCTTTCTTCAACAAGAAAAAAATCCATATTTTTTAAAATATTCTTCTAACATTACCACCTCGAGTCGATCTCAACCTCTTATTTGATGTTTTCCCTTTCCCTATTTATTTATAACTACCATAGTTATATGAATCCATATTTGATAGATGTATATTCGATGTTCCTTTCCCATGCATAAAAATAGGTTAACAACAATTCCACATTTTGGTGGTCAAAATACATTTTGAGTACAAATTAATCTCAACATCTTGCTCCTTAAGGGTGACATCAATTCAAAGTTTGTTTATGATTTAAAAATGGGAATCCTAGGATAATTCAAGGCATCAACTTCAAAAAACAATGAAAATGCCTCAAAGAAACACCTTATTCCTATAAATTTTATTTTCCACCAATTACGAAAGTGTTGAAAAAATGGCTCAACGTAGAGAATAATTATCAACAATTCAAGGAAAATTAATGCCATAATTGGTACCTTTTTGAAACATTAAGGTTGTGTTAAAGAAAGAAAATGATTGTGAGGATTTTTCATGATCGATATGTTGACCTACACTAAATAATCTTGATCTATATGATAGAAATTGCTCCATAAACGAATTGTGGTCAAAGGCTTCATGCCAAAAATTTGGACATTTTCTACTTTAGCAATGACACCTCCTGCACCAAAGTTTTGTGACCATTTTGTGTGGATGTCACAATTGTTTACAGATTATAAATTGTACAATCCTCAAACCCTTATATTCGTATTATGCTAGAATGTGTTTTAATGTTGTCTATGGCTTGATGTAATTTTGTACTCAGTCTCATAATTATGATTATTACAACATCCTTTGTGGGGCACTTATACATGTAATGTAGCCTCACTAGACTTTTGTAATATTGAACATGTGAACATGGAGATGGTTTTGGGAGTTATTTGGTGGTGATGTGTCTCTCAAGTAATGATCACCTGAATTCCTATTTTATTATTATCCACTACTTATCCCTTATGTATTGATGAGATTAGCATCAACCTCTATGGATTTGTTGATCTCCACCCTTGATTTTTCCTTATGATCAATGGTTTAGGTTTCTCTTGGTTACTATAAATTGAGGCAATTGCTCTTGAATCAAGGTAGAGTGGAGAGTAACTTATGGTATTTATCATGAGATTTGGCCCTATGGATCCTTGGAATAGATCATTCATATACTTGAGAGTATTTTCTAGATGATATAATTGGGAGTGTTTTTTTGAAGAATAAGAAGTTTTTATTCTATGGAAGTTTCCCCACCCTAGGGGTTTACCACATAAATTTCTTTAATCATCTATTTTTTTAGTTAGATCTACTTTATTGGATTAATTATTTCCATAGGATTTTAAATAGGATAGAACTTGGTTATATCATTTTACATATGTTCATGGTATTTAATCTTCGGTAGGTTATATTATCATTGATATCTTTCTAATCACATTTCAAGTATGTTATTGCTTATAAGACACATTAATAATTTAAATTTCAGGAGAATAATATATTTTTGAGTGAGCACACATATCCATATTAATTAATCAATACCTAGTTTGAATCACCACTTATTTACCCCATCAAGAAGAGTGAATGAATTTGATATTAGTGAGTTCAAATTTCTTTACAACAATATGCCTTGGATTGTATGTAAGGTATTTGGAGAAGAGAATATTATATTCATGTCAAATTACATGCTCTATCTTGTTAAATAGGTCTTCACCCATGTTATCAAATTCATTTGGCCTAAATTTTCAATAACCATATATTCCAATAGTCCTCTAAATTTAACCAATACATGTCATTTGATATGGTTTCCTGTGTTTTTTATGTCACTGTACGAGAATACTCAAGGAATTCTAGTAAAATGGATGGTGGATACGCTTCACACCCTAGTGATATAATGGTATCCAAAATCCTAGAAAGAGAATTATGCCAATGATTTATGTGCATTCAACAACCATCTATTTTCCGGAAAATAGGTATCCAAAAATATTGGTAAATGAGGTAAAGTAGGTTCTCAAATATAACCACTATTGGTATGATGGCATGCCTTATTACTTTCCTAGAAATTACATGCATATAAGGTAGACTCAAAGAAGCACACAACCAATTCAAAGACAAAATTATGAGGGAAAAATGCATAACTAAAGAAACCCTTTCTTACATCCATGACCTCATATAAAACAAAAAACTTCATATACTCTTGCATGAAGTTCCTTTGTCCATCATGTTGTAAATTAAAATTTGATTTCATGTAAGGAGAATAAACATAAGTCTCAATTCCAAGCCGTTATTTTGTATAAATGCATAAGTGATGGTTTTCCAAGGAAATGAATCAACAAAAAACAAACTCAGGTCTAAGAAAGAAATGCCATCATGCTTAAATAGGCCTATAAATTGAAGAATTGGCCAGACTAAAGGCTTGGAAACTAGGGGAAGGTTAGACAACAAATCCAACAACATAAATCACATGAAAAATAGGATGAGGAGAGGTGGTTTATAATTTCATGGAAATCCTAGTGAAAATGATGCAAGACAAGTAAGGTTGAGGAATTGAAGGATTTTGGGAGGAAACATGTAGATATACAAGTGAATAAGCATGAAATGAGCTTTGCATTACCCCCAAAAATGACAAATATACCACCTCTTCTCCTTGCATATTCATATCTACATCAAAATCAAGAAATGATTGTGGACTCATTTAATTAATTGACATTTGGGTTCTCTATTGCGTTAATATTGTGATATTGTTGTCCCCCATGTTCAAAGTTTAATGATTTTTGTATCTTCTTCATGTGAATCTCTATTTTATCCAAGTCTCAAGTCACCTTGGTAGCAAGTAGGATCACTTTTTGGAGGTTCTATCTCCTCTCTAAGTAGTGGGTGGTCAGTGACTTGGGATATGTGAATGACTAATGCAAACGTTTTGGGCATTCCAGTAGGAATGTGAACATGGATACGTAGTGTGTGTGTGTGTATGTATCTATATATATCTATATATGTATGTATGTATGTATGTATTATATTATTTATATTTTTTACTCATCTTAGTCATATTTAATAGGATATGTTCAATTTTTGTTTTCAATTTTTTAATGGATATAGGACAACACATGATTCAAAGAAATCCTTAGATTCTAATTATTCTTTAATACTCATACACATCTACTTGATATTCAAAATAATAATGATCGTTTGACTATTTACAATTTACATGAGAATTAACTTATCTATCCAAATACACTTTAATGACAAAAAACTTGCAATATAACTGAGTGAAATAGAACAACAATATCAAAATCACATACACAAGTTTGTTAATGGAGTTCACCCAATTTAGGCTGTCTCTGGGTCCACTTCCAATAGAGACTTCTTTATTAATGCTCAAATTCTTGAGTTTTACAATGACCTCTTTACACATTGCTCAAACTCAGAAACATAGTGCACCATTGAATTCGTTGCGAAATTTTGAGAAAAATGAGTATAAAGTTCATAAAATTCCATCCATGAACCTCTTGGCATGCATTACGGTGCAATCCTAAGGTCTTGATACCTCTGAAATGAACCTAGAGATCCAATCTGTACTCTGCAAATGTTGTTGTCCTTGGATCGGTCCACATGCCCATTAAATAGGGAGTTGGGCTAAACCACCACCCGAACTTCATGGAAAATATTAAATATAATGTCGTTGGTATTCCTTAACAAGAGGCTCCTTTGGAACAATGTTTAAGGAATTTGGACAGGTGAGAGGAGGTCATGAGTTCCAACCCATGGACCTCTCCTCCTTTTTTGCCATGTTTGAACCATACATTATAAATAGCATAGTGTTTGTTAATATATATATACATTGGCATATAACTCATGGAATGTAGTTCAACGACCCCCGCAAAATCTGGCATAGTTTATGGATACATTTCTCATCATGTGACCATATATACTATGGTTCGAGGGCTACGCCATCAATGCCTTTTTTCCACCGAATAAACCTTTATCAGGCTTAAATAAAAGTTTAACCATATATGCTTAAGAATCAAATGAGTGATGTATTGGTGAGGTCGTTGGGTTATTATGCGAGAGACACAGGTTCAATCCTTCGGGATCTCAACCAAATTTTAAATAAACTTATCCATAAAGTGCCAATGGGAGGCTACCACGTGGCATCCTCTCATTGGTTCATCATCGCCACATGTCAACTGATAATTGTTCCACCTTTGTTGTCCAGAAGCCATGTCACCTTTCCAGTCAGACATACAGTATGCCATTATGTAGCCATGTCATCACTGTATGGATGTATGTTCGTGCCACGTGTCACCCTTGCAGTGGTGACACCTGTCACTTTTGACCTTTTGATTTTGATGTTTTGCCTTGTTTGACCTGAACTTTGACCAACCATAACTTTTGCATACAAACCTCATTTGAGGTGATTTGTGTGCCATTGGAAACTTATCGTCGAGCTCTACGCATTGATGTCATTTTCGAGAACATTTGAGATGATAAAATTTTGAGCATTTATAAATCCTTATGGACCTCTATGAGCATTTCAGATCTTCTTGGACCTCTGTGAGCATTCCAGATCCTCTTGGATCATTCCTCCCCATTAGAAGCATTTTGGACCACCAAATATTTTGATTACTCAACAACTAAGTGAAGGTAAAGCTCCCTCAACTTCATGATCTCAATCCACTTTTCTTTTCTTGGTTTCATCCCTTTAATACCAACTTGAAGATATTCCACATCACCTCGCTATGAAGTCTTGATTCTTCTGTTGAGAATAACATCTTCATGTATCTCCTCTAAATACTCTGGAGAAAAATAATTAACTATCAAAACCTGAATACTTTCATCTTCGTCCATAACCATAGGATACTCATAAAGTTTAAAATTCTCAACATTTGCCAATGAATACATTTGCATGTAGGATGGCAGATCTAAACGAAAGGAATTAGTACCAATATTCTCTAAGATCTTGAATAGACCATATCGGATTGGAATGAGATTTTATCATTCACCTTTCATTATGTCCTTATTGATATGTAACCATGCTTGATCACTGACTTGAAACTAATGATCAACCCAATGTTTACCATTCCTAGCCTTGTATTTGTCTTGTCTCTTCTCCAACTATTCCTATACTACTTGATGTACCTACTGGATCTTCCAGCCAAACCTTTCAGTTTTATCTGTATCATCATGTCAATTCTCTTTACTTGCTTCTCCAAAAGAAAACTCCATAGGTGAGTTAGGAAAGTACCCCAAAAATAATTCAAAAGGATTTCTCCGAGTAGAAGAATGCATGGCATGATTATAAGCATGTTGTACATAGGAAAAAATTTCATCCCACAACTTAGGATTCTTGTTGCAATGTCCTCTAAGTAGATGTACCACCATTCTATTTACCACCTGTATCTCTCCATCTGTCCACAGATGAAATTTTTTTCTCTTGTTTAACTTAGTGTCAATTAGCTCCCATAAGTGAGACCAAAAATTCCCAAAAAAGTGATTCTCGATATGATATAATAGATGTAGGCAACCCAAAATGAACCCATACATTACCAAAGAACATCTTTGTTGTTTGTTCAGTTGTTACGTTTTTTTTGTATGGCATTAAAATACACATCTTATTGAATCTATCCACAATGACGTATAAGTAATCATGACATGTCTTGGACATCGAAAAACCCCATACAAAATCCATGGAAACACTTTCCCATGGTTGAGAAGGTACTGGAAGTGGCGTACATATTCCCAACTTTTTGTTGCTAGGTTTTTTTGTGGCACACATAACACACCCTTTTACATACTTAGAAATTGTCTCATTCATTTGAGGCCAATAAAAATATCTTTGAAACTGTGCTACTCTCCTACCAACCCAAAAATGACCAGAAATAAGAGATGTATGATCTTCTCTAGTTAATTGTACTCTTTCATCTCTGGGTATAAAAATATTTCCAAGATGATTGTTATGGGGAAATTCCCACTAAACTTGGTTTAAGGAATAGGCAGAGTGATAACTCCCTTAAAAGATTGACTTATCTCTAATCTACCCCAAAACAATCTAGACTAAGTGATAAGAGAAAGAGAGAAGATAAGGTTAATGAGTGCACCTTGAATCCTTACGATTGATGTAGACCTCTTCCACTTGTTGTTGCCTCCTAGATCATAGATATCATCACAAAGATGACCTGCAAGGGGTTAATAATACAATCCAACAATCTCTAATAATCACTTAAAAGTATAAATATAGATATAAATGATCAAATTAACAAGAACTTATACACATAGGGTTTTGGGACAAAGATAATCTCTTTTATTCAAACTCAAGATGAAAGGTTACAACCTTTGCTTGCGAACACCGCTCTACAAAGAAAGTCCATGATCCTTTGTCATGGATCCAAGTGCATAAATCCCACATAGAATTCTCACAACCAACATACCATCAAGGGAAGAAGGAAGGGTTTCATAGGGAGAATGATTGGAGGGGAAAGATGAGGCTAAAACTCAGAGAAAGATGCAAATCTCGGGCAATGAGAGGGAAAGGATTGTGGTAGAGTTTTCTTATTATCTTGTTCATATATCTAAATGACTCCCAATATATCTTTTTATATGAGAAAAAGATGGTTATTCGGTTTGGGGAAGGGATACAAGGGGTAAAATGGTTAGGAAACCCTCCATATCCCGTAAACTCCGCTGAAATACGTGTAATTTTATATTTTTTGCAACTTTGGTGGTAAACGTGGGCTAACTAGCATGCAAAAAACATATTTACATGGACTAACTAGCATGCATCTCATTGTGTATGTAGGCTATTAGTGCAGCAAGGCACGTACACTATCCAAAAAATGGTTTTTTAGAAGGAAAACTCAACAGTATGTTTGGAAAATATGCAAATGGATGGGCCAATGTCTTGGATGCAGAGATGTGGAATTTTTGGACTATAAAAGGAGCCCCCTAATGTGTGAGGTCAGAAGAGCAACTAATGGCCAAAATACATTACTATATCTTTACATAGTGGTAAGGCATGAAGTTGAGTGAGCCTGAGACGAGTGTTCATGAGTGTGTCATTTGCAAAATAATGATAATCTCTCCGAGGAGGGCATACCCATGCTCAGGATAAACTAAGCATAGTTTCCAATCAAGTACACTATAGACCCATGTCATATAAAATAATCATGACTACAAGACAAATATGAATGTCTATAAAGTGTAGTTGCGAACAATACACAGCAGATCTACATCTCAAAATCATCTGAAGATATATGTGACATGCATCCTCAGGAAGCATCAATGCTCGTGGCTGGAGATGATAACTTCATATCTCGAGCAACAACTTCAAGATATTCAAAATTCATGTAGGAGTAAAATAGGAGTGTAATACTCACTACTCTGAGGTCTTCAACATGTCGTTGGGGAAAGACTAGAGGCCCTCGATCATCAAGCACAAAACTTCATCAATTCTGAATCTGAACTTGACTGGACTCTTAGGATGGTTGACTCATGAAAGTAAAGATATCAATTGCAAAATGGTTGACTCGGGTAGGATAAAACTTCCCTTGGACAAAATCATGACAAAATTATGAGACTTGGGAAGCATATTATTGACACAGGAGGCATAAAAAAATCTCCATATGTTTGGAAGAGTAACCAAACGAATGAGGACACAACTCTATGTAACGATAACAACTTCCTAAGGTCATACTATATCCCAATGATTGTAGAACAAACTGAAGGATGTGCTTTGTCCAAGGGTGACTATCTTGTTGTCGATAAAAGAGAATGTATATCATGTCCCCTCTTTTTGGAATATTTCATTTTTTTTTGTCTTTTTCAAACTTTTAACGAGCTTGAAAAGAATAAAATAATGCTACATTACGAAGGAGGAACAATTGTCAAGGAAAATAAAACTAGTTCCAAGTGCATGGAACATATTGATGCTCAGTGTAAGGAGACATGTGCAGGATAAGAACACTCGAGAAAAATCCTCCATGGGTCAAGGTGTCAGATCGCAAGGGAAAAAGTGCTACAAGGCTTACATTTAAGGAATGCTTTAAAGGTTCAGTGATAGCAACATGAATTTGGAATTAGGCCAAAGACGCAAGGATGAGACATGTGATGTGATTAAGTATGACACAACAAAACTCCTTCCATGTGAAGTTTTATGAGCCCAGAGAAGGTAAGATCGGTGATTTTTCACATTTAGAGAGTCTTAAAAAAACTAAAAGAAGACTCCAGAGTGTTCCTTTTTCGTAATTATTCCAGTCAGTTCAAAAAAGGGTTAAAATTATACCGAAAGGACGTCTCTTCAAAACCATTTTAAAAAGTGTGACAGAGGAAAGATCACCCATCTATATTTGCAATGATAGAACAAATTGTCATGCACATGATAATCCAATTGTTGATTGTCATGAATTAAATCCATATATACATCTTTAAAATAATCATCCCTTGTATATTGTTCAACATAACTTTCATGAGCTAAGGGATTATACCTCAGTACTATAGATGCATTGATCATTGGTCTTGGCAACGTATTTGCAACCTTGTTATGAATACATTTCTTATACTTGATTACCAAATGAAACTGTTGTAATAAATCCATCCACCTGAAATGTCATGACTGATGTAGCTTGGTCTATGATTGCAAATACTGTAATGGTTGATGACTTGTATGAACTATTGTCTCCTTTCATATTAAGTAATGCTTCCATTTCTTCACACTTTGTACCAACGCATACAATTCCTTATCATATGTTGGATAGTTAATTACGACTTGAGTAAAAGTTTCAGAATGATAACATATAGGTTTACGTCATTGCATCAAGACTAGTCCCATTTCATATCTGCTTGCATCGGTTTGAATCTCAAATGGTTGTTATAGATCTGGCAGAGCCAAAACATGTGCAGTGCTTATCTTTTCCTTCAATGTCTCGAAGGGTTTTTGTTGCTTTCCTCCCCATTGAAATACTTCTTTTACACTTGTTGATGCATGCAGAGGAGATACTATGGAAGAGAAGTTAGCAACGAATTTCCTCCAGTATTGTATTTCTCCTAAGATGCTCTTGACTTCTCTGGCAGTGGTTGGCTTGGCCCATTTCACAATAACTTCTACTTTTGCAGAATCTATATTTAGCTAACCATTCCCTACAATGTAAACCAAATATACCAAAGACGTTTTTCCAAATTCACATTTATACAAGTTAATATACAACTTCTACTTCTTCAAGAGTTCAAAGACTATCTTGACATGCATTATATGATCTTCCCATATTTGACTTAATATCAAAATATCATATAATTATACAATGACAAAATCATCTATGTAAGGCCTAAACACATCATTCATTACCCTCATAAATTTTGTAGGTGCGTTACATAAGCCAAATGGCATGAATAACCATTCAAACAAGCCCTCTTTGTCTTGAAAGCAGTTTTCCATAAGTCACTTTCTGCAACCTTGTTCTGATGGTAACCACTTCTAAGGTCTAACTTAGTGAAATAAACAACATTCCTTAATTGATCCAATAAATGATCCATTCTAGGAAGAGGAGCATCCTTTTGTAAATAGATTTCATGTTCAACCTCCCTCTCAGAAGGAAATCTTGTAGGTTCCTGAAATAAATCATCATAATTAGATATGATTTTGATCAAATCGTGTTTATGATTTCGATCACAACTTGATAAATCATTGGATATATCTTCTTCTTTTTGTTTCACTATCATGAGAACAAAATATTTACTTGCATTCACGAGTCTCTTCATTTTTCCTATGCTCAATAAAGAAACATTAGTTTTGATACGATGTGCTCCAACAATAAATTCAATCCCATCCTTGAAAATGTGGTATTTATTCTCTTCACGATAAAATATAGATTTCATGTCAAATAGATATGGACTACCCAAGACAATACCGTAAATGTCAATAGACACAATATCTAACTCAACCTCATCAAAGAACTTGGATGTAATTGCAAATATGATCTTACACTACGTTTTTACCTGCAACTTAGCATCTCCACACACCCAACCTAATGGATATGGTTTTTTATGAGGTTTCATCTTCAAACCCAACTTCTTAACAATTACTTCATATATTAAGTTAACTTGAGATCCATTGTGAAACAAAGTATCTATCTTTGTATGCTTGACTATAACCCTAACATGAAAAATCTCATTTTTTTTTTTCTTTTGATCAAAAGCACTTTCTGATTTAGTAGATTGAACTGAAGAATTAGTGATAGATATACTTTTGCTTCCTATTGCCATGATCTTAGATTCATCTAGTGAATTTTATCCCAAATCCTGTTGAGTTGATGCAACAATATTCTTCTTCTCCTTATCTTCGAACTTCTTTGTTCTTAATTCTGGATGCAACTTCCAACACTATGCTTCCTCATGCCCCTTCCTCTTACAGTGGGAACATGTAGGTTCTTTTCATCTTTCTTTACAAAAGTTGACTTCTTACTCTTCCATTTTCCTTTCGGTTTCTTTTCAAACTTGTGTGGCTTCTTATATTCAATCCCATGCTTCCCCTTACTAGCCTTCAGATGAGTAGCTTGTATTGATACTTCATCAATGTTAGTAGGGTTAATCATCATGATAATGTGTCGAAGGTATGAGTGCATGCCACCAATATACTTTAGAAGAGTTTCTCGAGCATATATTGGAATTCCTAAAGATAATGCTTTCTTTTTAAATTCTTGCATATATACTTGGATATTTTTTCCCTTTCCTTATCTGAGATGTTGCCATTCCATAATGGTGGTTTGCACATAAGCCAATGGATAAAAAAAAATTCTAATTGCAATAATAAACTCATCCCAAGAAGAAATTATTGTACCTTGTTGAACAAAATCAACTTGTGTCTTACTCTCCCACCATATCAAGGTTGTACCGCCAAAACAAAGAGTATCCAATTGTACCTTTGCAGTGTAGTCCACGATATTTTTCACCTTGCAATATATCTCTATCTACTTGATCCAATTGTCCAAATTTTTGGCATTCAATTCTCCATCCTAAATTGGCAATTCGAACTTAACATCCAATTTTAATAAAGACAAATTATGAGCATGAGAAGTCTTCTTAATGGACTTCTTCTTATGTAAAGATTGTTCACTTGCAAAATATGAAGATGGTGAGGGTGTTTCAGAAGGTCCACCCCCTTCACCTTTAACTAGTTCAACTTTCTTCGATGTATATTCTTCCTTGGCCTTCTTTCGACCCTCATACATTTCTTCTACCATGGATTTCATTAAATTAAAATCTTCGAAGAAATCATCTTCAATGTCATAAGGACCTAATTTTCTTGGCGAAGTCATCTCTCTTCTTTGAGTAAACCTTCTCGAACCAATCTCTGGATTATAACTTGCAAGTTTTCCTTCTCCTCGCTTGGATTTAGACCTTGTAAGCATTCACTTGCAAACACTTATGTCAAAACCAGCTTTGGTACCAACTTGATCCAAAAAATCCTTAGATGTTAATTATTCTTTAATACTCATACACATCTACTTGATCTTCAAAATAATAATGATTGTTTGACTGTTTACAATATACATGTGAATAAACTTATCTATCCAAATGCACTTTAATGATAAACAACTTGCAATATAACTGAGCAAAATAAAACAATATCAAAATCACATACACGAGTTTCTTAACGGAGTTCACGCAATTAGGGCTACATCATCAGGTCCGATTCCAATAGAGACCTCTTTATTTATGATCGAATGCTTGTGTTTTACAATGACCTCTTTACACATTGCTCAAACACAAGTTTCTTAACGGAGTTCACGCAATTAGGGCTACATCATCGGGTCCGCTTCCAGTAGAGACCCCTTTATTAATTCTCAAATGCTTCTGTTTTACAATGACCTCTTTACACGTTGCTCAAACTTAGAAACAGAGTGAAGCATCAAATTCCTTGCGAAACTTCGAAAAAAATGAGTATAAAGTTCATAAAATTCCATCAATGAACCTATTAGAATGCATTACAGTGCAATCCCAAGCTCTTTATACCTCTAGCATGAATATTGAGACCCAATCCATACTCTACAAATGATTTTGTCCTTGTCTCGGTCCACGTGCCCATTAAATAGGGGGTCGGGATAAACTGCCACCCAAACTTCATGGAAAATATTAAATATAACTTAATTGGTATGCATTAACATGAGGTTCCTTTAGCGCAATGGTTAAGGCATTTGGACAGGTGGGAGAAGGTCGCAGGTTCCAACTCGCGGACCTCTCATTTTCTCTTACATTTGAACCACATATTATAAATAGTATTGTGTTTGTTAATATATATGTGTTGGCATATAACTCGTGGAATGTAGTTCAATGACTCTCGTGAAATTTGGCATAGGTAATGTTTACATTTCTAATCATGTGACCATATATACTATGGGTCAAGGAAGGAATATTAAAAATATGTAAATGAGAATATTAATTTTTACATGCTTTGAAATATTTAAGAAGTTAAATTTTTGGGGCATTGAGGAGAGGGTATCATGATGTTATATTCAACAAACTCATTTTTTTTAGAGGCATTGATTATTGGCACACACATGGTAGCTTGCTAGATTTAAACCTACATATTGTCTAGATAATTAATCTAGGATAAACATTGATTTTATTAAATTTAAAAAAAAAAATATTACAATTTATTATTGTGAATTGACCTTTTTCTTGTCACAATAGTCCATGTGTTTATAATTGAAAGGGATGAGCTTGTTTGAGACATGCTTAAGGTTCACTAAGTTTGACTTGACTATTAACACACAATCCTTAATCTAATGCCCACGAGGCTCTGACAACAAAAGCATAAATTGAGCATGATTAATTTACATAACATAGTGGTATCAAATTTATTTCCCACTTAAATTTCAATGAAATCACTTAAATTTCAATGAAATCCTTTAGATCACCTTAAATATTAACTTAATGAGCATTAACTATACATAATCATTCATATGAATCCTTAGCATCTTATTGCATACTAGGTAATAACATATAACTTTAGATAAGAATTTGTGTCAAATACTAAAAATAGATAAGTCCAACTGAATACCCTCTATTCAATTTATGTATGTGATTGCCCACATATCACCCAAGACATGAAATCCTTTCTCTATTCAATTTATGTATGTGATTAATGATCCCACATATCACCCAAGACATGAAATCCTCTTCTAAAAATATTTTATTTTACCCATGCTATTTTTAGACATGAAATCCTTCCTCTATTCAATTTATGTATGTGATTGATGATCCCACATATCGCCCAAGACATGAAATCCTCTTCTGAAAATATTTTATTTTACACATGCTATTTTTTAGGACACTAATTTAATATTTCGCACATAGGGTTGTCCAAATTGCCATTATGCTACAAGATACCATCCATTTCTACATCATTCAAAGTTTCAATTAATATCAAGATACCATCCACTTCTACGTCATTCAAAGTTTTAATTAATATCTCCTTCAAAGATCAAATTAAGTTTTCAAAACATGCATTGAGCCTCCCATATTAATTTGAGGGTAAACGAAAGTGAAAACTTATAAATATCTAGAAAGAAAATGTTAAGTGCACTATTTCTTTTCCATGCATGTGCACTATTTCATTTCCCCTTTTAAATAAAGTGGCACATATTCCTATAATGGAATTTCATAGTGACATGTCTCTATAATGGAATTTCATTTTACATCAACACTTTTGTTATCCTAATGGAATTTCATAGTGACATATCCTTATACAGGAATTTAATTTTACAAGAAATTTATACTCGATAATTAATTTTGTAGTGATTTTTCAAAAGAAATTTATAAGGGAGAATTGCAAACACAAAAAACCATAAGGAGGAGAACTAAATCTATTGAATGCTAAATTGATCATTTGAGTCATTGTCATCATTCAATAGGATCATATTTTTATTACAACTTATAAATCATTGTGATAATAAGATTTAAGAGTTATAGGGTTTCAATCTAGGTGTTATAGTGTTTAGGAGTTATAGATATAGTTAGGGGTTAGATAGTTGAGGTTTGTGAGGTGTAATTAGTTAGACATGATATGGTTTATATAGTTTTCCTTAGATGAATGTGTTAGTTAGGGGTTATAATAGTTAGGAGTTATATAGCACACTAAAGTTTATAATTATAAGAGTTGGAGGTTATAATTGTTTCATTGGTTAGGGCTAGAGTTTATCAATATGAGTGTTAGGGGTTATAAAGGTTTCGTGAGATAGGTATTAAGGACTATGTGTTATATCATTTAAAGATTTATGTGTTATAAGGGTAAGGCGTTAAGGGTTTCAATTTTGGGGAATTATATGGATTAGGTATTATAGGTTTTGTAAGGGTTGGAAGGATAAGGGTTCAATCTATAGGGTTTAGGGGTTATGGATTATAAGGGTCATATGTTAGAAGCATTAGATGTATTAAAAGACTATGATTTATAGGATTTAAATATTTATGTGTTATAAGGGTAAGGGGTTAAGGGTTTCAGCTTTCGGGAATTATATGGATTAGGTTTTGTAGGTTTTGTAGGGGTTGGAAGGATCAAGGGTTCAATCTATAGGGTTTAGGGGTTATGGATTATAAGGGTTAGATGTTAGAAGCATTAGATGTATTATAGAGTTAGAGTATATAACTGTTAGGGTTTTGGAAGGGTTAGGAATTATAAATTGTTAGGGGTTAGGAAATGAAAGTGTGATGTGCTCATGTCTTTAGAATCATAAATATATGAGAAACAAAGAAGATAATAAAAAAAAAATCAAGGCAATAAATTTGAAATTACAATTTTTTTTACTCATACTGTTTGAATTATTTGAATTTTGTGATTGCAAAAATGTTTGTACCTATAGCATGTTATAGATCCCTATTTTCTATGGATATAGAACCCTATCTTTCAAAGTGTTTTCAACATGCTACAGATCCATATTTTTCAGTGATTATATAATATTTTTTTCCAAAATAGGATTATAATTATGATTCAGTTATGTCTTAGATTGATGATGAAAAGTATTTTTTATTTCATTTCTGCAAGTGTAATTCATATCTACAAGTGTGGTTACATTTTACAAAGTATGAGTCAATTTTCAATCTAGCTCTAAAGTGTGATTTTTATTCCTAGCCTAGAAATGCATTTTCTTCCTATGGTGCACTATGGATCCTTGTTTTCAATGTCTATATAATTTTTTCCCCAAAAGTGTTTTCAACAGCTATAGAATTTTTTTCCCAAAAGCGTTTTCAACATTCCAAGGATCTTTGTTTTCAGTGGCTATGAACCTTATTTTCCGAAGTGTTCTTAGCATGCTATGGATCATTTTTCAGTGTCTACAAAACCTTCTTTTCCAAAACAGAATTCTAATTAGGATTTTTTTACATCTTAGATAATTAGATGAAAAATATGTTTTATTTCATTACTGTAAATATTATTTCATTTCTACAAGTGTAGTTACATTTTACAAATTATGAATAGATTTTGCAATCTATCTCTAAAGTGTAAATTTTATTCCTAGCTTAGAAACATGCTTTCTTTTTATAAGAGGATATTAGGGACTAGAAACAAAGAAACCTAGATCCTATGCATACAATGTGTGGTGTCTTTCCTAGTCATAGAGACTTGGCTAGCTAATTCCCCCACTTTCACGAATTCCCCTTACCTATGTAGACTATGTTATTTCGAATATATAATTTTTAATAAAGATAATTATTTAAATTTGGGGAAAGATGGTTTAAATTCCCCAGTGATAAACATTTTTAATTGTGAAAACCTTTTGGGTGCAATTAGATTAAATATTGTTTGAAAATAAGCTTGCTAACATAAATGGTTTGCTGAAAAAATAACACCAAAACAAGATCCCAAAGTTAAAAATTTCATTTACAACTCTTTATCCTAACCCTTGTTATTTTATGTCAGTACTTAATTGCAAGGTTCCCTAATTTTTCTCTGCACTTTTGCTATTAGACCATCCTGAATAGCTACAAAACCATCATTTCTATTCACTCAAAAAATTGGTTTTTACTAATCCTTTCCCATGAATATGGAATATTGATTAAAGTGATTCAAATCTTTTCACACCTACCACTATAATTTAAAGATGCTACATGTGTGTTTTCCTTGAGTTGCCTCATCCTTTTCATATGATGCATTCTTGGTGGCTATTATGTAGTAAATTCTTCTACCTTCATGTTTATATAGAAGTTGCATCCACTTGTTACCATGAACATATCACTTTTGGAAAATCATTTTTTTGGCTTTGACTTGGTGCACCCAAGTGGTTCCAACACATGTGGTCATGTGACCCAATATTTCCTTGACAGCAACGGTTTGGCCAACCTAATCCTACTACAACTAGACTATGTCTCTTCACTCAAGGTTCTCCCATAACTTGGCCTTGAGATACAATGTTAGATGCACCAATTCCTACTCAACTTAAGATTATCCAAAAATCTTACTACAAACACATCAAACGGTGGCCTCAAATGTTCCACAACAATGCTAGACACTTAGCCAATATAACATAAAGAACATGAATATTCAACACATAGAACATCCACACAAGTACACAACATATGTGGTTGGGCAACACCAAGCCAATGCCTAACACCCTTTTATTCCATATAGAAGAATGTTACATATGATACAATACAATGGGAAAAACAGCCTCATGCCCATAACTACTACGAAGATCTTGTACAAACCAACCTAAGAACTTCCACAAGTCTATCTCCCATAGCCCCATTTCATTCTCGGTCTCACTAAGAAAACACAAGTCACTCTAGTGTGCCCCTTTTTGGCACAACTACAAAAATTGTTTCCTTACTCCTTCATTAATGAGTGATCCTTCCTTGGATGATCCTTAACTCCATGAGGCATCTTATATATTTATTTCCCATCACTTGGAAAGCCATGTAGCATGAAGTGGACCCAAGCATCCTCAAGTTGAATCATTCCATCAAACCTTTCCATCACACTGGGTCCACATCCCACTCATCACAACCCCCAATTGCACCTCGACCACTCAACTAGTCCGTATAAGTATCAACACTACAACTCCTCAAGCATCTAGCCAAATCCACCCCATTTCTTAGTGCGTCAAACTTGATTCCATCTGCAGTGCATCTTATCCATCCATGGGATCCAAGCTATGTCCGCAGCATACCCTGCCTTTCCACAGGAACATCTAGGTCTCTGCAACCCGTCTATCGAGCGCCCTATTTGTTTGCAAGGTTTCCCAAGTCTCTACAATCTATGCACACTACATTTCCAATGGGACAAGATGTCCATCCAAAGTGTTTGTCTTTCCAAGGAAACCCAAAAATGTGCGCCTTGCCTTCATCCAAGATGTCTTGGTTGACCGAGTTGTCCATTTGTGTCGATGGTACAAAGGTACCATGTGCTTTTTTAGGAGAGGTTTTTATAGTAGAGATTTTATAGCATTTGTGAACTGTACTGTTGTTCCTAGTGTTTCAAAGAACACTTCCTAGTGTTGCAAAGAACACTTATCGACATACTATGCGTACTCTCAATATCGTTGCAAAATTTATGATTGTTGTAACACAAGAAGAAGTCGTTTAGTTGAATCAATCCAAAAATGTTGTGGCATCCCTCAACCAGATTTTGTTTGGTCGTGGATGCGCATTGTTTGCAATCAGAAGAATCTAAATCTCCCCTACACTAGACAAGCCCATAAACAATACTATTTTTATTTTTCCCCTCAACAACCCTAAAATTATTGAATCCAATGGGATAAGCATTCTTCACCAGTGATTCCAAAACCTTCTTTAGATTAAGTTGAAACTTGACAAAATGAGAAGCAGAGAGGATAATACAGAGAAGATGAAATTGGAAACAAGAATGTGTAGAGCGCATTCCATTAAGGGAAAAGAGTTGAGGTAAATAAGATCCAGCAGATCAAGAAGATCAAGAAACAAAACAAGAAATCCTAACGGACTCGTACAGCTAGCTAGAACAGATGGCAGTGTACAGTCACATATTGTTGAGGTTACAATTATAACTAACACTCCCTCTTAAACTCAAAGTTACAAACATCAGCACTGATAATGCCCAAGTGTTGTCTCTGAAATTCAAAAATGGTTTTTCCTAGTGGCTTTGTAAAAATGTGTGTGAGTTGATCTCATGAGCCA
>JASDQU010753716.1:37410-47542 GCA_032191745.1 Picea mariana
CTCCCTCAACATCTCTGGTAGTTATGTGTGACCCCTTTACTCCACATGTGAATCTGGTCGGAAATCTATCGTCAGCCTGCATCATCAACGAATCATGTTAGAATATATCCATATCATATCATCTAATCAGAAGCACTAAAATCACAGTGAAACAATCAAACCCCAATAGTACACTCCCCGAATAGATCCAGAGTCCAAGGGGTTCCATTGATGCCTCAACATCCTGTAGGTCCATAATCCTGCACACTCAGTAAAAACGAGTCAATAGCACATGTCTATGTCGAGGCAGAAAAATAGCATGTCATCATCCCATAACACCTCATAATCAAAATCAAAAGTTTTAATAGCATAATAATCCGGATCACTTGCGAGCAAGTGTCCTCAAAGAATAAGTTTGCTAAGTGCGCCAGAGCGGGATGTTACAAATTAATATACATATAATACCTATGCAGGGGTATGATCCTCAAACTTGACTTCGTCGAAGAGTTATTTGAAGGAAAACTGTAAGTTAATTTCATTTTTACATGGTTGTAGAATTTTCCAGATTTTCGACCCAATAGGTGTTAAACTATAATACGACAAATAGTCTCATTACTCTTAATAGGTTCCTAAATACAAATAGGAATTAAATGAATGAATTAAACCTTTTTCTAGAAACGATTTGTTAGAAGGGAAAAGATTGACAAACTCAGTAATTAGAATACGAAAACCCTCTTTCATGATAAATCACATTTGGCTAAGTTTGAAAAATGGAAACTGTATTGACGAGAAATAATTCATACATATAATAGTGAAATAGAGGAACGATAGTTTCTATTGACTTCAAATAATGTTTTTCTGAGTACAATAATTACAGAGGTAACAAACATAACTCTGGGAAAATATATTGCTGGAAGTATACAGACTGATATGTCATCTTTAGTAATAGTACAAGCATTACAAAGAACCTTAATACCTTTAAACTTGGATTTCACTTCGCTAACCCTGAGATTTTAAATACCAGTATACAAGAGAAGGAATCCAATGATGGAACTCTTGAAGGTTGGTAATACAAAATCCTTTTAGGCCAAAATCAAAATATGCCCAACATCATGCATTACTGCGTTCTCTCCCAACAATGGGACATTGACTAGAAATTATATTTTAACCCTTGATCAACGAATACAGGAAATCAGTACAAAAACTTTACTTAATAACAATAAAATTAGAACATAACCATGGTCTCCATATCCTAGAACTTGGAAGATAAGCTTGAGAGTTATTATGCATGGAACCTAATTACCTTTTGCGTGATGGATAGGGACTGGCACCAATACCTTGTGTGGTTGAAATCTCTGCAAGGAATTACCATTGTAAACATTAGTAAATTATACGGGAGTAACACTTCCAAACTTAAATTTGAATTGATAGCAACAACCATTCCATAGTGGTACTTAACTTAGGACTTGAAGTACTGGTGTTCTCCTATTTTCGCATTCTAGTTGAATAGATGATTCAGGCCAAGGGGAGGATGGTCCATGGAACTCCTGAAGGGTATCCTCGTAGAAACAAGGTCCCATCATTAATATAAGCATTGAAATAGATTTATCAACTTCTTTATGAAATTAAATGATAACATTGATAATATTTAAGCTACACGTTGTATAAGACTTATCATGCGAACAATCCGAAGGGCATAGGAAAACGCTACACATAGAATCGACTATATTTATTGCAAACTGTACTCTAACTCAGTGATAAAATAGAGGCAATCTTCTTGCTAAGATTTTACCAGACTTCAAATAATGTATACCACCCGCAGATAACGACAATGAATTTAGGAGATAGACTTAAGTTTAACAAGAACTATCAACTCAAATTTTACATGTTGTAGGGTAGTTTCTATGAACTGTTCGAGAGAACAATAGACAGATTTTTATTACACCAGACAAGAATGATTTTGTCTTTAAAGAAAATTTCTATTTGTAAGGACTAGCTAAGAGTCTGAGTAAAAGTACCGAGGGGTGGAGTCACCCTTCATGAAGATAAAGAACGAGAAGCAATATAAGGTGTTACACACAATGTGTACAGTCAAATCTAGCAAAACCTCACAAGAATTCAATACCATACCTCAACATGCAACAACAAGGTAAGAGCGTGAAAGAATAATGATACTAGGACATAACAAAACCCTAATTTGCAAATTACACAGAAAGGGAACTATGCAAGCAAGTCCTCTGAATTTGGGATGAGGAGATGGAGTGTCATGACCTTCAGAATGATTAAGATGGAAATAAACGAATAACCCAATTTTTTTTTCGGAATAGGAATAATCTCGAAATATTTCAAGCATTATTGACGAGGAGAGGATGTAAATAAAATATATAACAAGATTTACATAATGAAACGTCTTTCATCGTAACGAACCTCCGAGACTCCGCTCTTCCGCTTAAAAACACGATATCCTCCTAAAAACTTGCCAGGAAGACGGAGGATGTCGTCTGTTCCACCGAGCAATGACGTCCAAAACAATAGTCCTCCCATGCCAAAGAAACAACACACAGGGCCATTTTCAAAGTTCAGAATGACAAATAAAAACTCGCCTAACCCAAAGAGGAGCTTGCACTATGTAGAGTAAATGTTGAAGATATGAGCTTGGTCGAGCCATGTGCTAGGGAAGAGTTGGCACATCAGGATTAGAGGAAGGTCAGGAGGAAGGTCCATTGAAAATTGCGCATACAGGACCTCCATTAATCACAGGAGCAGAGCCTTAAATTTTCTCTGACAAGTACACCTCCTTCCCATATCAATAGAAAATGCGATATTAGTGACAGTCACTTCGTGACACGTCTAGTTGGGACTAGTTAGGTACTAACTGTTTCATCTCAGTTAGCTTACCGTTCAATTGACTTTTTCGATGAGACAAATCTTTTTTAAGACTTAGTTGAACAGGGATTTTGTGTGGGAGTTTCCTTACCTAAACGTTTGCAAGTATAATGACTATAAGAACTTTAACCATGAATAAATTCATAGGGAAAATCTATTTAAACGACTCAGACCTTTTCAAATGATGTTACCAACTTATGATGTGCCATGTGTATTCTACCAAGGGTATAACACTCGACGTCATATTCATTTTTGGTAGATGTTGTCATTTTAAGATCGAATGTTACAACCTAGCGCGCAAGCATAAAGGATCATGTGTTAAAGTTGAATTTAGGACTACAAGTCCTAAATATAAACTACTATATAGATAGACATATATTTAAATATATGTTGAAGAAAGGTTCTAGAACTTTTAGAGAATTACTCATATAAAGTTTTAATTTAGTTTGGTATAGGATTGTCATCGTGTGGTAAACAGAATACAGATCTATGATCAGAATGAACATTACCTCCCCTTTGCTATGAATCTATTAAACAAAATTGGAGATTAATGACCCATAGATTTTATTTTTTTTATGTCAAATTTGAGGTACATTACATATGGTATCAAAGAAAAGGTTACAAAACTTGGACCTTGAATAGGGCCACATTTTTATTTTAGCACATATTTCTGTCTATGTAAAAACTAACGAACCATTATTGTTACAAACGGAAAAATCTTTTCTATTTTGTGTTAATCATGGCAGCCCAGGATGATGCAGAAATCAAACTTGAGGGGAATCTTGAACAAATATCTCCTAAAGATCCAATACAAAATAGTGACGGGAGCTCACCCACGGAATTTATGTAAATGATAAGAAATCTCATCGTTGAGCTGCAAGTTTTCAAAGAAGACAATGAGAAACTGAAGAATGCATAATAGGAACAATAGGAAATAAATGAAGTCTTGTTGCGTAGTATAGTGACAAAGAAAATCCCAAAGGACGATAACCATGAAGAATAGGTCAGCAAAAGGGCCCCCAAGAATTTTGGTCCTGAAGCAGAAAAAGGGGACAACTCATCTGAAGGTACATCTTCAACTGAAGATAAAACAAAAATAGACAAAAAAAGAAAACAAGTAGACCACCTTGAGGGAGAATTTAAGAAAATTAAACCATCTACCTTTGATGGGGAATTCTGAATAGGGGAAGAAGATGAAGCATGGTTATTATACATCAAAAAATATTTCCAAATATACAACTATTCCAACAATATGAAGGTGAAAATGGCCATTTACAATCTGAAAGGAAAAGCCATCATTTGGTGGCAAGATCTGAAATTGGCCAAGGGCCTAAGGGAGAAACAAATGGAATGGTCAGACTTTAATAAATAGTAACTATCTGAAAGATACTATGAAATAAATACCAAAGAATTCTATGAACTTCGACTTGATCAAATGGCTATGGAAGATCTGATAAACAAATTCCTAGAATTACTAAGGTTCGTACCTTATATCCAGAAGGATAAAGTAAAAATCCAATGGTTCCTAAGGTATTTACCATAGTCCTACAAGGACATAATTGAATTTGATAATACCAAGTCCTTGAGTGAAGTATTCAGAAAAGCCCGAATGTGTTACGACCAATACAAACAACGAACAAAATTTCTCAAGGCTTGCAAAGACAAGAAACAAGACCAAATGAACCAGTGGAAGAAAGGATACCAACCATCCCCTTATCGGAATACAAAAAAAATATTTCCAAGGAAATATTTTCACTCCAAGAATCCAAGCACGCAAGGAGGTGGTAAACCATTAAATTTGGGAACAAAGAAGTTTGGGGACAACCCCCGTGAACCGTTAAAATGCTGGGAATGTGGAGAAACTCATCTAAGGAGGAACTGTCCACGCTTGATTTCAGCAAAGAGAACTACTGTTAACATCTTACAGGAAGCCTCTATAGTAGGGGATGTGGGAAGAAGCCTACATCAAATAAATGCAGTTGTAGATGGTCAACAAGCTGACCACCGGTCCTCTGTGGTGGAAATTTAAGGTAAAATCAATAACACTCAAATTTATGTTTTAATTGATCATGGAGCTACACTAAGTTATATCACCCCTAGTGTAGTAGAGTCAAATGAACTTAAGAAAATGAGACATGCAAAATCATGCCTATTACAACTAGCAATAGGAACTAAAAGGAAAGTGGTTGATTTTATTTCTGATTATGAGTTCAGTTTAGGTGGTCAAAGCATAAGGACAAATTTGAACATTTTACCGCTAGGATCTTATGATGTAATTATTGGAATGGATTGGATAGAAAGGAATAAAGAAGTGTTATATTGTTATGAAAAGACACTTAGGTATAAAGACGAAAATGACACCACTAGGACAATTCAAGGTATACAAAAACCAGTATCAGTTAGACAAGTTTCAACAATGCAATTCAAGAAATGCATGAGAAAGGGTTGTCAAGTTTACGCCATCCAAGTAACAAACCTGTTAGAAAAAGAAAATAAACCCATCTTGGAGGATTTTGTCATTTTGCATGATTTTAGAGATGTGTTTGTTGATGAAATACATGAGTTACCCCCATGAAGAGATATAGACTTTTCTATTGACCTATTACCTGGTTTAGCCCCTATCTCGAAAGCACCTTACCGAATGAGTTTTCAAGAATTAACAGAACTAAAAATTCAACTACAAGAATTATTGGACAAAAAATATATCAAACCAAGTGTTTCCCCATGGGGAGCACCAGTCCTCTTTGTGAAAAGGAAAGATAGAACTATAATATTATGCATCGATTATAGACAATTAAACAACATGACTATTAAAAGCAATTACCCCTTACCTAGGATAAATGATATGTTTGATCAGGTAGGCAGGGCAAAGATTTTATCGAAATTGGATTTGCGATCTGGTTATCACCAAGTTAGGATAAAAGATGAGGACATAAGAAAAACATATTTTCAAATGAGATATGGACATTAGGAATTCGTGGTTATACCTTTCGGACTCACTAATGTGTTAGCCACGTTTATGTGTTGAATGAACAATATTTTCAGTCAGTGCTTGGACAAATTCATGTTGGTATTTATTGACGATATTCTGGTATATTCTAAAACATAAGAAGAACACGAAGAGAACTTAAGGATAGTTCTGCAAACTTTAAGGAAGCACCAATTGTATGCTAAATTCGATAAGTGTGATTTTTATCAGAAGAAAATACAATACCTAGGACATGTAATATTTGTATAAGGCATTGCAATCGATCTTGAGAAAGTAAGAGCCATCATGGAATGGACAATACCTAAGGACGTAGCATACATCCAGTCATTTATGGGAATCACCAGATATTATCGCAGATTTATAGAGGGTTTTTTCAAAATTTCTTACCCTATCACATCACTACAAAATAAAGGGACCAAGTTTAACTAGTCACAAAAAATGTCAAGACAGTTTTAATAAGTTAAAGGAATTGTTAACAACCACACCTATTTTAAAGGTAGCAGATCCAGATAAGGACTTCACTATCTATGTAGATGTGCATAAAGAAGGAATAGGTGGTGTCCTAACTCAATAAGGACAAATTATTTTTTATGAGTCCTAGAAACTAAATGAACACAAGCAAAACTACATCACTCATGAATTAGAATTGGCTGCGGTAATACACGCCTTAAAAATGTGGCGACACTACATAATGGGTAGAAGATTTCTATTATTGACAGATAATAGCGGTGTGAAATATTTGTTTAGCCAGCCAAACCTTAATGGAAGGTAAGCAAGATGGCTAGCCTTCTTGAGTGAATTTTATTTTGAGGTAAGACATATCAAGGAGAAGGAAAATAATGTAGTTGATGCTTTGAGAAAAAGAGTTCATGGGTTGTTTTAAATCAACATTAGTAGGGCAGAAAGTGATCTTGAATAGAGGATAAAGACTAAAGGTAATAACGAAAAAAATTACACTAAGACAATGGCATAATTACAAAACACTAGAGGAAATTTAGACAAAAAAGAACTGAGTATTGATCAAAGTGGTCTACTACGATTTAAAAATAGAATATACATACCAGATTTGACAGAGTTAAAGTTAACAGTTTTGGATAAAGTGCATAAGAAACCATATTCTGGTCATCCCATATACCAGAAAACAATAACAACATTTAGAAAATTATTTTATTGGGCTAATATGAAGGGAGAAACAACAATATACTGTTGACGAGCGAAATTGACCGTCCGTCAACTGGGAGAGTGGAACCGGTCCGGGGTTGTCTAAATAACCCAAGCCGTTTGGAATGGACCACCCTGACAAGTTTAACGGCTCCGTTGGCCGCTCTAAGGTCTCAAGGAAACCAAAGAGAGAATTGATCTGAGCTAAGTAATCTAAGGGAAACTAGAAACTAATAAAACAAAGAAAAAGAACGAAATACACTAATCTAACTATAAACTACTAACTATTATATATACAAGATACTAATTATTAACTATCTAATTACTAATTTAATTACGGTTCATTTACAAATATACATTACATACAATCTACAGATTTGAACAAAACCTGTGAAACTGATGTGTTTGCTGTCCCAAAACAACGAAGGATAAATCTTTTTGATTTTATGATTTATGAATAAGAAAGTAAACCAACTGAAATTAAGCGATCTAATATATTAATTAACTTAAAAACTAACTAATCTACTAAGCACACAAATGACAAACAAAACCTGGAAACACTCCAAATCTGCCCTGTGTATGATAACTTCTTAAGCTGGTTGGAGGAAGAAATTCACACCATTTCATCCCTGAGCCTCTCGAAAACGATTGTCTATGCTGCTTCTTGAAGTATGTTACAGGACAAACAAGACATAAAAGAAATCATAACAGTTTTCTGATGATAAATCTCTGCAGTAAGGGAAACCTATTGTGCAGAAAACTTATGTAATAATTCAGCCTACGAAGAAGACAAAGCTATCATTCATAAAATGAATCAACAACTGTTATGTTCTTTATCTCTTAGGAAGGAACAAGACATGTATTACAGTAAGAAATTATATCATATGCATGTGATTTAGATAACAAAGTAATACTAAACCATAAACAAAATGATATACAAAACTTGGGACAAAGTATTGATATATTGAAAAGAAAAAGCTATGACAACACATCAAATCTGCTCCAGTTTGAATCAGAATTACATATCCTTGTTCTTCCACAACTGATGATGATGATTTTTCATTAATGAGACAAAGGGTGTAGGCAACGTTTTTTAAGAACAATTAAAAAAATGATTGGCTGCCAACAATGGCGACATGCTGGGAGAAGCAGTTATCTCTGTCAAAAGAAAATGAATTCAGATCAGGACATCAAAGAAAAAATTCGTCTTGAAAGAACAACTAGAAAATCGTACTACATCATTATCAATCCTCTTTTTTCAGCGAAGTTTTAAAATATGTAAACCAATAACAGTCTTAAAGATCAGCAAGTCATGATTTTTATGATAAAATCTTCAATACTGTTGGCATGGCCACTGCTGCCAGCAGGCGTCTATAGCCTCGACAGGGTTGCCATTTAACCCACTCGGACGTCTTTATCCTGTCAAGAAGCTCCATATTAGAATAAAGGACTTTAAAGAGGTTTCTCATATTTTTTTAAGATTTTCATGTACCCGACATTGCTTCGCTGCCAGTAAGCCTGTTCAGTACCCCGACGAAGTTGTCTTGGCGCCATGCTTGCATTTACCTACTGCCAGCAGACCTGTTCAGTATCCCGGTGGGTTTACAAACACTTCCCACAGCTCTTTTTTGCATTATTTTATTTTATTTTATTTATTTATTTATTTTCTTTATGGATAGCTGAGCGGGGTGACGCTGAAATATCTTGATATTTTTTTACATTTTGCCTTTTTAGACCTCATCAGAATTTTGTGACAGTGTCCTTATTCATCTCCAGAAATGCTTTATTTCTAAAACAACTTACTTTGACAGGGAGACATCCTTTCGAGTCATTCCTTTACGGAAAAGAGACAGCGTAAAAAGATAAAGATAATCACAACAAACTTCACTTAAAGATTGAAATCAGCAAACTTCTTTCAAACAAAATTTTTTCCAACATAGATATCAATTTCAACAATATATCATTGATGCTTGTACGAACTTTCAGAAGTTATTTCAGGGAAGAAATTTTCTATCGTCTTTGTCTGAATAGCTCAGTGATGCAGGTAGGTGTGTTTCCAAAAGCAAAAACTGGTAAGCATAAGGGAGAAATCAAAAACACATCAGCAGAGAAAAAATTGGAAAGAAAAGAAATCCAAGCAACGAAAATAAAAAACAATACACACAGAAGGTGCATCTGAAAACCTCATGTGACAATCCCCTGGGAAACTGAGAGAAAGTAGGAAAATCCTGGATGATGGGAAAGCAGTCCTACTCATGGTACCTTGGGTCAAGGTTGATTCGGATTTATTTATCTCTTTACTTTCCACTTAAGATTTTCATGACGATACCATTTTTGAAAATAAACATTCAACTAGAAGTAAAGAGAAAGAGATCAAGGGGACTTCCCTGACAATAGCCGTATTATGGTTCTCGTGGTGTGCCCACTTGCGTTCATGACTGCATTATTAAAAACAAAACTAGTGAGAAATCAAACTGAAAGAAAACCTATTCCTAAACCTATCCTAACTTTTAAATAAATCAGGATACTATGTGAAGTCATGTTTCCAATGTAGCCAGCGGAGTAACTTCAATCCATTTCCTTGGACATTCTTATTTTATGAATCCTCCAGCCATTGCGCAATCTTGTCATGATAAGGTTCATAATGGCATGGGTGAGTGTAAGTAGTATTGAAAAAATTGTCAATATTAAGAAGAAATGGAATAACCATCAGCCAAGGCAGAAATGCCCTATCCTCCTGACAATTCTCTAAGTACTCATTAATTTCTTCACATGGAGGATCTAAAAGAAACATGTCACGCCTACTTCCAAGACACTTGGGTAAAAAGAAAGCAAGCTTAAATTTGTCTTTATTGTAAAAAAATTTCATATATGAATATTCAAGCCATTCTAAGATCCTGTCACAAAAATGAGGATACGAACCAAGACTTTGATGAAATGAATATATCAATGGACAACTTATCATAGAAAGATTCGTGCAATCAATTGATTCATTGGTTTGGATATTTCCTTCAATGCGATTGATCATTTCAAAATGTGAAGCATCAACATCAAGATTCGAGCTAGGCAAAGGACGAGTATGAAACTTAAAATGTTTGATCTCCATAAAACATAATG
>JASDQU010753716.1:47592-64965 GCA_032191745.1 Picea mariana
AATGCATTGTCTTTTTCAACCATAAACTGTGTAAAATCATCTCGTAACATGTCTTCTTCCCATATGAGTGATGAAAGTGAACAAGAGTCAAATCCGGTTTTATCAATGTCATGATCGGAATTAATTTCACCAAAATTTAGTATATCGAAAGGATATGGTTGTGGTAGAAAAGAGTAGGATGTTGTAGGTGAGATGTCAAGTCCACCAGAATCCAGGAATAGATCAGGATATAAAGAATAAAATGAATGAGAAATAAGCAAATAAAAAGAATCTCTTGAACTATGATAATCAACAATGGTATTCTCAAGACAATTCTCTTCACTTTCTTTAAAACCCTTACTCTGATTTGGTGACGAATTCCTCAACATAATATGATCATCTAGATTTGCTTTTCGTGTGACAGATAATTCAAAATTTATGTGACAAGCATCTAGTCTTTCCTGTGAACAAAGTGCATTTCGAGGATGAAGGTTTAAAGTTTCTTCTTCTAGTTGCATAACCTCTTCTCTAATCAGTTTCATAGGAGTACTAGAACATTCAAGATGATTTTCATTACTTAAGTGTTCTTCAATGACCGATTTTAGATGTTGATTAGAGCATGAGTTACAAGAATGAAGGTATTCACCTTGAGATAGAAATGAATCATCTTCCATACTAGTCTTAGACTGAAAATACAATGATTCAAAGGAAAAACCAATTTGGTTGTCAATAAGAGCCTGATCAATAGATTCTACCTCCCTAGCTTGTTCAACATTATCGGAAGAATTTTCCTCTTCTTGCGAAGAAGATTGTTCTAGCAGTTGAGTGATAGGATTTGCAATTGGTCCTTCGTTTATGATTGAACATGACTGAATGGAAGGGATAGAAGGATCATAGAAGAGATTTAATGCCAAAGACATGTCATCGAGATTAAATTTACATAGGATATGATAGACTCTTGCCAAAAATCCTTCTGAAGATGGATCGCCATTGATTAGCGAAGTATGAAATTCTTCACATAATTGATCAAAATCATAAATTTCAAAAGCATTTAGAAACTCATCTACAAATTGAAACCAATCAAAGATGTGACATGCTGGAAAGGATTCAAACCAATGTTTGATTCGACCTCTAAAAGTAAAAGCGAACAGTATGCATAAAACTCCTAAGTCTGAGATGTCATGTTTGATGCACTTGCACCAAAACTTGTTAAGGTGGTCTTTAGTAGATAATTTACCTTCACCATCAAAGGTGAGTTTGGACAAGCATGAGACTGTCTCGTTGGGGACATTGGGTAATGAGAAGTTGAAAGTATGTTCCAACACAGTGATTTGGGGAGCCATGAGGAAAATTGAATAAATTTGAAATAAAGGCTCCTACAAGGCCATCTTGTTAGTCGGCCCTCCTTCTAGCGACATTTGTGGATGGGCATAATTGACCGTCTGTCAACTGGGAGAGTGGAACCGGTCCGGGGATGTCTAAATAACCCAAGCCGTTTGGAATGGACCACCCTGACGAGTTTAACGGCTCCGTTGGCCGCTCTAAAGTCTCAAGGAAACCAAAGAGAGAATTGATCTGAGATAAGTAATCTAAGGGAAACTAGAAACTAATAAAACAAAGAAAAAGAACTAAATACACTAATCTAACTATAAACTACTAACTATTATATATACAAGATACTAATTATTAACTATCTAATTACTAATTTAATTACAGTTCATTTACAAATATACATTACATACAATATACAAATTTGAACAAAACCTGTGAAACTGATGTGTTTGCTGTCCCAAAACAGTGAAGGATAACTCTTTTTGATTTTATGATTTATGAATAAGAAAGTAAACCAACTGAAATTAAGCGATCTAATATATTAATTAACTTAAAAACTAACTAATCTACTAAGCACACAAATGACAAACAAAACCTGGAAACGCTCCAAATCTGCCCTGTGTATGATAACTTCTTAAGTTGGTTGGAGGAAGAAATTCACACCGTTTCGTCCTCGAGCCTCTTGAAAACGATCGGCTATGCTGCTTCTTGAAGTATGTTACAGGACAAACAAGACATAAAAGAAATCATAATAGTTTTCTGATGATAAATCTCTGCAGTAAGGGAAACCTATTGTGCAGAAAACTTATGTAATAATTCAGCCTACGAAGAAGACAAAGCTATCATTCATAAAATGAATCAACAACTGTTATGTTCTTTATCTCTTAGGAAGGAACAAGACATGTATTACAGTAAGAAATTATATCATATGCATGTGATTTAGATAACAAAGTAATACTAAACCATAAACAAAATGATATACAAAACTTGGGACAAAGTATCGATATATTGAAAAGCAAAAGCTATGACAACATATCAAATCTGTTCCAGTTTGAATCAGAATTACATATCCTTGTTCTTCCACAACTGATGATGATGATTTTTCATTAATGAGACAAAGGGTGTAGGCAGCATTTTTTAAGAACAATTAAAAAAATGATTGGTTGCCAACATATACTTAGCTAAGTGTCAAGATTGTCAGCAGGTAAAAGCCAAACACCAACATCCAGCCAACCTATTACAGCCCTTACCAGTACCAGAATGGAAATGGGAGACTATATCGCTGGACTTTATTACATGTTTGCCTAAAACTCAGAAACATAATGATTCTATTATGGTGGTAATTGATAAACTTAGTAATTTTGTACACTTTATTCCTGTAAAGTCTACTTTTAAAGCTATTAACATTGTTGAAATATTCATGAAATAAATTTTTAGACTGCATGGTATTCCTAAAATGGTGATTTCGGATAGAGACGTAAAGTTTACATCTTATTTTTGGAAAGAATTGTTTGCAGGGATAAATACTAATTTTAATTTCACCACGCGTTATCATCCACAAACGGATGGACAGACTGAACGAACAAACCAAAATATAGAAGATATGCTCCGCAGGTACGTAAGAAAAAAACCAAGCAAGTGGGAAGACTACCTACACTTGGTAGAATTTGCATATAATAATGGGTACCAAACTTCGGCCAAATTGAGCCCCTTTGAGGTACTGTACGACATAAAGTGTACGACTCAAATTAGATGGGATAACCTGGTTTATAGACTCATGGTTGGACTAGAGATGCTCCAAGAAATGGAGAGTATGGTAAGAAAGTTACAACAAAACTTAAAAGAAGCACATGACAGACAAAAGAGTTATGTGGACCACAAAACAAGACACTTGGAATTTCAAGTGGGAGACCATGTTTACTTAAAATTCAAGGCCTGAAAAAGTTCATTGAAGCTATGGAACTGTGCCAAGTTGGCACCTAGGTTTTGTAGGCCCTTCAAGATACTAGCTCGAATTGGACCCGTAGCATACCAACTTGCACTTCCATCCAATCTAAAAATTGATAATGTATTTCATGTTTCTTTGTTGAAGAAGTATGTTCATGACCCTACTCATATGATCGATTGTAACTTGGTGCAGGTGGAACCAGAAGGTGACTTCCAGGCAGAAACTCTGTGCATTTTGGATCGGAGAGAAATAACACTTCAAAATAGAGTTGTCTCTTAGATAAAGGTGCAATGGAAGAACTTTAGCCTTAAGGAGGCCACTTGGGAGTTGGAGGGAGATTTTCTGAAATCTCATCCAACCTTGTCCCAAGGAAGGAATGAACACTGAGGACAATGTTTTATTGAAGGGGGAAAGGATGTGACATCCCCCAAAATAATTTATTTTTAAGTTTGAGATTTCTTAGGAAAATTATTCCGTTTTTGGTAAATTCAAAATTGGAAATTTTTTGCCATTTTTGGGAATTTTGAATTTTGAATTTAATTAATTGTAATTAATGACTATGACTTTTGGGAAGAGACCTGATTTGACCCAACTAACTTCTTGACTATGACACTTGTATTAAACAAAATATTTTATAATTATTACTAAAAGACAAATGAAATAGCCATGTTGAAATCAACTGACCATGACTCCATGAGTGGGGAACATGTTGGAACTACCTTAGGGCTGATTGTTACAAGTGGAAAATGATGAATTTGGCCATTGGAAGACCATGAAAATAAAGGATTTGAAAATATGCAAAAATTCCCAAGGGAGGGAAAAGACCTAGGCGGAAATAATTTTGGATATATGGCATATGTGAGGAGGCAGGATGCTGCCTAGTATGCTGGGGAAAATTATTGTTTTCTTGCTATTGTGAACACTACTTCCTAAGTGTGAGGAGAGGAGAAGACTGTTGAAACGGAAAGGCATTTGTTGAGGAAGAGTTCTGAGTTAGCCCTCATGGATTCATGGTCATACTAGGGGCTGAACAAGACAAGTGATTTGGATGCCCTATTCTAAGGTTGGGAGGAAAGTGGTTGTTCCTTTTGTCTTTTAGTAAAGTGGTTTAGATATGTTCTTCTACCCTTATCTGGTTATGTATATCTTATTTTGAAATGGCGGTCATAATACATCTATATATATTTTTGGTTAAATTATTTATGATGCATTTATTTTTAAATTAAGATTCGCTTAGATGTAAATCACTGAAAGAGTAGAACAAGTATAATGTTGTGTGATTGATGGCTGAAAGTTAAATTTCAAATGGATAGGAACAAATGTAGGAAAACCCCGCCAGTTTAAGGTTATACTTCACTTTTTAGAACTGCATCTATATCCAAAATTCGAGTAGAACCAGAACAGTGTAAACACACCGGAATGCTCCTAATTAAAGAATAAAGTCAGTCTGAATCTAATTCTAGATAACATAAATCCTACGTTGTATAAATGCAAGAATACAAAGTTATTATACACTCGTATCTTACTGTAAAAGAATATATAGTGGATTAACACTGTCATAATATTGAGGCAAGCCAAAAATGAAGATTCGTATAGCATCATATATATGTCATTAATATACATATAATACCTATGCATGGGTATTATACTCAAACTTGACTTTGTCAAAGAGTTATTTGAAGGAAAACAGTAAGTTAATTTCATTTTTACATGGCTGTAGAATTTTCCAGATTTCTGACCCAACAGGTGTTAAACTATAATATGACAAATAGTCTCATTACTCTTAACAGGTTCTGAAATACAAATAGGAATTAAAGGAATGAATTAAACCTTTTTTTGGAAAAAAATTGCTAGAAGGGAAAAGACCGACAAACTCAGTAATTAGAAATACAAAAACCCTCTTTCATGAATAATCACATTTGGATAAGTTCGAAAAATGAAAATTGTATTGGCGAGAAATCATTCATATAGATAATAGAAAAATAGAGGAACGATAGTTTCTATTGACTTGAAATAAAAAAATTTTGAGTACAATAATTACAGAGGTAACAAACAGAACTATGGGAAAATATATTGCTGGAAGAATACAGACTGATATGTCCTCTTTAGTAATAGTACAGGCATTACAAAGAACCTTAATACCTTTAAACTTGGATTTCAATTCGCTAACCCTGGTATTTTAAATACTAGTATACAAGAGAAGGAATCCAACGATGGAACTCTTGAAGGTTGGTAATACAAAATCCTTTTCGGAAAAAATAAAAATATGCCCAACATCATGCATTATTGCGTTCTCTCCCAACAATGGGACATCGACTAGAAATTATAGTTTAACCCTTGATCAACTGGTACAGGAAATCGGTCCAAAAAATTTACTTAATAACATTAAAATTAGAACAGAACCATGGTCTCCATATCCTAGAACTTGGAAGCTAAGATTGAGACTTATTATGCACAGAACCCGAATACCTTTTGCGTGACGGATAGGGACCGACACCGGTACCTTGTGTGGTCGAAATCTTTGCAAGGAATTACCTTTGTAAACATTAGTAAATTATACAGGAGTAAGACTTCCAAACTTAAATTTGAATTCATAGAAACAATTGTTCCATAGTTGTACTTAACGTAGGAGCTGAAATCCATGTGTCCTCCTATTGTCACATTCTAGTAGAATAGACGATTCAGGCCAAGAGGAGGATGGTCCATGGAGCTCCTGATGGGTACCCTCGCAAAAACAGGGTCCCATCATTAATATAAGCATCAAAATATATTATCAACTTCTTTATGAAATGAAATGATAATAGTTCTAATACTTAAACTATACGTTGTATAAGACTTATCATGCGAACAGTCCGAAGGGCATAGGAAAATGCTACACATAGAACCGATTGTATTTATTGCAGAGGGTACTCTAACTCAATGATAAAATAGAGGAAATATTCTTGCTAAGATTTTACCAGACTTCAAATAATGTATACCACCCGCAGATAACAATAGTGACTTTAGGAGACAAACTTAACTTTAGCAAGAACTATCAACTCAAATTTTACATGTTGTAGGGTAGTTTCTATGAATTGTTCGAGAGCACAATAGACAGATTTTTATTACACCAGACAGGAATGCTTTAGTTTTTAAAGAAACTTTCTATTTGCAAGGACCAACTAAGAGTCTGAGTAAAAGTACTAAAGGGTGGACTCACCCTTCGCAAAGAGAAAGAACGAGAAGCAATATAAGGTGTTACACATAGTGTGTACAGTCAAATCTAGAAAAATATCACAAGAATTCAATATCGGAGCTCGATGTGCAACAACAAGGTATGAGCGTGAAAGAATAACGATACTAGGAGATAATGAAACCCTAAGTTGCAAATTACACATAAAGGGAACTATGCAGGAAAATCCTCTGAATTTGGGATGAGGAGATGGAGTGTCATGACCTTTGGATGTACTAACACGGAAATAAATGAATAACCCAAATTTGTTTTTAGAACATGAATAATCCCAAACGATTTCAAGCATTATCGATGAGGAGAGGCTGTAAATAAAATCTATAACAAGATTTATAGAATGAAATGGATTTCACCGTAATGAACCTTTGAGACTCCGCTCTTCTACTTAAAAACATGACAGCCTCCTAAAAACTTACTAGGAAGCCGAATGATGTTGTCTGTTCCACCGAGCAATGACATCCAAAACCATATTCCTCCCACACCAAAGAAACAACACACAGATCCATTTTCGGAGTTCACAATGACAAAGAAAAACTAGTCTAACCATAAGAGGAGCTTGCGCTATGCAGAGTAAATGCTGAAGGTACAGGGTTGGTTGAGCCATGTGCTAGGGAAGAGTTGGCACGACGGGATTAGAGGAAGGTTAGGTGGAAGGGCCATCAAAAATTCTGCATACAGGACCTCCATTAATCACAGGAGCATAGTCTTAAATTTTCTTTGACAAGTACACCTCCTTCCCATATCAACAGAAAATGTGAAATTAGTGACAGTCACTTCGTGACACATCTAGTTGGGACTAGTTAGGTACTAACTGTTTCATCTCAATTAGCTTATCATTCAATTGACTTTTCCGATGATACAAATCTTAGTTAATACTTATTTGAACAAGGATTTTGCGTGGGAGTTTCCTTACCTAAAATTTTACAAGTATAATGACTATAAGAACTTTAACCACGAATAAATTCATAAGGAAAATCTGTTTAAATGACTCAGACCTTTTCAAATGATGTTACCAACTTATGATATGCCATGTGTATTCTACCAAGGGTATAACACCCGATGTCATATTCATTTGTGGTAGATGTTGTCATTTTAAGATCAAATGGTACAACCTTGCGCACAAACATAAAGGATCATGTGTTAAAGGATAATTTAGGACTACAAGTCTTAAATATAAACTACTATATAGATAGACATATATTTAAATATGTGTTGAAGAAAGGTGCTAGAACTTTTAGAGAATTACTCATATAAATTTTTAAGTTAGTCTGGTATAGTATTTTCATCGTGTGGCAGACATGATATAGTTCTATGATCATAATGAACATTAGCTCCCCTTTTCTATGAATCTATTAAACAAAATTGGAGATTAATGACCCATAGAATTTTTTTATGTGTGTCAAATTTGAGGTACATTACACAACATTCAAAGCATCCAAGAAGTAAAAGAAAAAGGGAAAGAAAAATAAAAAATAATATAGCATCAACAGTTAAATATCAGAGGACGATGGACAAATAGCCAACTTCATCAAAAGATTGAAAAACGGAACCATTAGTAGATATAAATGTAAGCTTCCATTGATTTGTTTTAATTGTGATGGTATTGGTCATTTTTCTAACAAATGTCCTCATAATAAAGAGAAAAGAAATGATGAAGATGATTCAAATAGAAAACAAACATATAAAGTCAAAAGAACAAAAAATAAAGTCTTCATGAAAAGTTTATACACCAAAGAAGACAACTCCTCATCAGATGAAGAGAAACTTAGTGAAAGTGAGACATAAAGAGTTCTATTTATGACAATAAAATAATAGAATCAATAAGGAACCAAAGATGAATATGAAGAGGAAGAAGTTGACTATAGAGAAGAACTATTGAGTGCTATAAAAGTTATAAAAATAGAAAAGAAGAAAAACAAGAAAATCCAAGAAGAACTATAAAAGAAAGAAGACACTTAAGAACTAGAGAAGATGATCATGGAGTTGAAGGTTCAAATAGAAGAAGACAAAAGAATATAAGAAGCACTCAAATAATGGTTGGAAGAAAAAGATAGGATTATTGAAAACATGGAAGAAGATGTTGTCACATTGAGAAAATATATTCAACATAAAAACATGCAGAATAGCTCTAAGGTTTTGGATATCATTATCAACAGTCAAAGGCCACATCATGACAAGTCTGGTATAGGATAAAATCAAAATCAAGAAGTTATGCAGAGATAGTAACATGATCTCTTGAGAAGGAAGAAAACAAGAGGTTTCATTACAGAGATGTTCCACCACCTAGAAGATTCAGATTCCAAAATCCGTAGCAGCCAGAACGAAAAGGATTTCAAGAATAATATGGGTTCATAAGAGAAACTCCCTTCAAAATATATTCAACTCCCATGTATCTAACTATCGTTTTTGTTTTATGTTATGTATGTAATAATTTTGGACATAAAGTTGTAAATTGCAGAGAAAATAGTAGAAAAAGAAACACCTTTGAAAATCATGCACAAAATGGTTATCCAAGAAGGCATAGTGAAACACAGAAAATAAGTTACAACATGTTTGAATCCTTGAGAATGGAAGTGGAATGCTACAAGTGAAACAACTTTGAACACATGGACAACTATTGTAGAATGACAGTTCCTCCCAGAGAATCACAACAAAATAACAAAAAGTACAAACATGAACCTCAATAGAGAACACGGATAAGAAAGCATAATACACATAACAATGAATAATGCACACTCTCCCTATAAGCTAAGAAAAATAAATTTGGTTGGTATGTTGATAGTGGCTGCTCAAAACACATTACAGGTAATGAGGACATATTTCTAACTTTGAAAAAGGAAAGAGATGGATCAATTTCCTTTGGAAACGATGACTTAGCTAGAATCATTGGAAAGGGGACAGTCAGAATTGGAAGAAAGAATACCAAGTTAGAAAATTTTCTACTAGTAGAAGATATGAAAAATAATATTCTAAATGTAATTCAAATGTGTGACCAAGGTCACAAAATTATGCTCGATTCACATAAGTGCGAGATAAGAAAAGTAGGTTCAGGTAAATTGGTCGCAACAGCTAGAAGAACTTCAAGCAATATATATGTATTAAGTGAAGTTGGAAATGAAAAGTGTTATGTTAGGAACCAAATATCAAGATAGCATAGAAAACCCTTAGAATAAGTACTCAACACCTTGAAAAAGAGAGAATTTTAGATAATAATCCTCTTCGAGGGGGAAACCTCCTGATACACCACATAAACTTCTAAATACAAGATGATTCCAAATGAAAAGGTCTCTTTGGTATACATAGGAGACTAGGATGTACAATTACAAGTAATGGACCCAAGCCGAAATAAATAAAATAGCATTGATAATGTAATATTCCCTAATTAAGGGGTAATATGCCACTATTTAGGGCTTAACATGCCCCTCCCCTTCAGACAAGTGTTGTCCACAATGCTTGAGTAATTCTAGATGCTTCTGTATAAAAGAATAATCTTCCGAAGTGGAATCTTCAGCAGGTAGTTTCTTCTACTTAATGAGATAATCTGAAATGGATCTATTCCTCAACTAGAAAATTCTTGTGTCAATGATAGATTCATTATGCAATATGATTTTTCCTTCCTTTTCATGTTCTGGAAATATAGTTTGAACTGGGATCTTGTCACCTATAACCTTATTTAAGCATGAAACATGAAAAACTAGGTGTACTTGTGAAGATGCAAGAAACTCCATTTTGTATGCCATAGTACCAATATTTTGCAACACCTTATAAGGGCCATAGTACTTTGGTGATAATTTGTTATCCTTCTTGGCTTTCTTGAGGGACATCTGTTTGTATTTTTGTAGTCTTAAAAACACCCAATCCCCTACTTCAAAACTTCTTTCACTACGATGCTGATATTCCAGTTGTTTCATGCGATTTTGTGCCATGGTTATGTTGTCCTTTAATATTTGGAGAACTTGTTGTTGATTCTATATGTGATCTTCTACTACTTGAGCCTTAGATTTTTCTTTTAGAGAAGAAATGATGGAAGGAGGGTGGTATCCATAGAGTTCCATAAATGGTGTCAATTTTTTGCAATGTGAAAGGAAGTGTTATACCACCATTCTGCCAAGGGTAACCATTTGAACCATTGTGTTCGTTTCTTAGAGACAAAGAAATGAAGGTAGCCTTCCAAACATTTTTTCACTATCTCAATTTTCCATCATATTGAGGATGATAGGATGAGCTATGAGCCAATTGAGTACCCAAACAAGAAAATAATTATGTCCAAAATGCCCAGTGATGATGAGATCTCTATCACTTACAATAATCTTTGGGCTTGCATTTAGCTTTTGAACTGTCTCCATGAATGTGGTGGAAACTATACTGGCTTTGAAGGGATGAGAGAGTGAAAAAAAGTGTGTGTACATGGTCAGTCTATCAAGAATAACCATGATGACACTCTTTCCTTTAGACTTCGGTAACCCTGTGATGAAATCCATGGAAACCTCCTTCCAGTGTTGATTTAGGATGGATAATGGTTGTAAAATATCGGGGTCTTAATTTTTTCCACCTTATTCTTTTGGAAAACCAAAAATTCTACCACAAACCTTTGAACATCAGTTTTAAGGTAATCCCAAAAAAAATCCTTCTTGACACTATGGTAGGTTTTCAAAAATTCCGAGTGCCCTCCTACTGGTGATGTGTGCAATTCAAATAGCACCTTTTGTTTGAGTTGGGAGTTCTTACATAAATATAAGTGATCTTTGTACCATAGTGAATCATTTTTACATGTAAATGTATTCGTTGTATTGGAATCCTGTTGCAACCTTTGAATGATTGTCCACACATTTTCATCATTCTTCCATTCATCCCTCGCTTCTATTATCCAATTGGGTTGGATGATCGAGATAACACAAAGAAAGGCCTCAACATCTTCATCCTTTCTTGAGAGTGCATATTCCACAACATTTTTCTTCCCTTTTTATAGATGATTTCAAAAGCATAAACCAATATCTTGGTCACCCATTTTTGTTGTTCTTATGAAGATAATCTTTGTTCCAAGAAGCATTTAAGACTATGATGATTAGATTAGTATATCGCCAAAAAATAATAACACAAAATTTCAAAGGAAGGGATTGAAAATGAAATCCATCAACCCTTCGAATGTGGAAGGTGCATTTGTAAGGCCAAAAGGCATGACTAAAAAATCATAATGGCCTTCATGATTTCATAATGTTGTTTTTGGGATATCTGCTTCCTTCATTATAATCTGATGATACCCTGCATGAAGATGCAACTTTTTAAAATAGATTTCTACATGTAGTTCATCTAACAATTCATCAATGAAGGGAATGGGAAAATTATCTTTAATAGTGATCTTGTTGAGCTCTCTATAATCTGGACACATAAACCATGAGACATATTTCTTGAGTACCATTACCACTGGTGCAGAGTAAGAACTTTGGCTAGGTCTAATAATGCCATTCTCTAACATTTATTCAACCATATGCTCAATTTCACTCTTCTGGGAATAATGGTATCTGTAAGGCCTGATGTTAGGAGGAACACTCCCATGAATTAGGTGAATAGAATGATCATGATTTCGAGTGGGTGGAAGACCTTTGGGAATATCTTCAAATAATTTGGAATGCTTATCAATGATCCCTTGGAGATCTAGGGGAATATATGTCTTAGATGTGTGAACATATAGTGAGTATACTTGTGAAATTACACCATGATGCCCCTTTTTCAATAATGTTTTCATGCCATTAGAACTTATCACCTTACTGGATTTCCTTGTGATACCCCTTAACTCAATTTCTTTTCCTTCCAATGAAAATTTCATGAAGAGTTCTTGAAAATTAAAATCCATTGTTCCTAATGATTGTAACCATTATATTCCTAGTATGAAATCAACACCACCCATGGGTATAGAAATTACTGGACTATTTATTACATATCCCCCCATAGTAAGATTGATCTTATTGCATTTTCCTGAGCAATTGATAGTTCCTCCATCTGAAATCATTAGTTGAAACTCTGGTGTTGTATATACAAATCAATTGAGAGCTTTGAATAATTTATAGTGAATGAAATTATGAGTACTGTCAGAATCAATTAGGACTATTACATTTTTCTTTTTGATATATCCTTTGATCTTGAGGGTTTGAGGAGTGTTAATTCCAGCCAATGCATTACATGATATCATGGGAGTCAACTCTTCAGACTAAATCACTTCTACGTTTTCATATTGAGATGGTTCTTCTTCTTCTTCCTCTTCACAATCTATGTAGAATCTTATCACCACACTTATGTCCCTTACTATACTTGCTATCACAATTAAAGAATAAACCTTTTTCTTTTATCTCCTCCAAATTTTGAGGTATCAACCTTGTAGGTTGAGGTGTTTTATAAGAAGGAGCATTATTCTCTTGATAGATGTTAGGAGTGGTCCTTCTAGTAGCCATAGACATAGCCATAGCCACCCTAAATGCATTCTCCAATGATTTGGGTTCCCAAAGGTGAACCTCATGTTGAATATTATTCTTTAAAGTTCCTATGAATACATCAATCAGGTGCTCATCTGAAATATCTATTACTTTTATATTCAATATTTGGAAGTTCTCAATGTTCTCTGCAACTGAATCCTTTTGCTTGATATTTATCAATTGGCTAAAGACGGTATTGCTCCTTATATCCTCATAGTGTTCTATCATTTCTTCCGTGAATATTGTCCAAGTGACGAGTGATTTGCAAGAAAAAATCCATCGATACCACAAAAATTGATTGGGTTCTAAATATAAAGAAGTAATCCGTACCTTTTGTGTATGTGGCACATCATGCAGATCAAATAATTTCTCCATCTGAAGTATCCATGTTCTTGGGGTCCTATAATCATAGGTAACTTGATTCATAAACTGCTTATTTGGCGTTTCTCCTGTGATGAAGACATCTGGCTTGTTGGGCTCGGTTGATTCATTTTCCCCCTCCATCCATTTTGCATGATCCTTCATCACGCTGCTGCATCCTTCATCCACCTCTACGCCACTCACTCCCTTGTCCATTTATCCCATTGGCTACATCTCTCCCACCACTCATCCCTACATAAACAAGCTTAGGATAAAAAACATTAGGTTAGTAATAAATGGTTAGTGACATTTTTTAATGATAATTAGCCTAATAAATTTATTTTAATTAGATTATTTTAATAAAATAGTTAATAATAAATAAATAATTAGATTAATTACTTATTTATTAATAATTAGTAATTAAGTTATTTGTTTAAGTTAGTAAATAGGTTAATAATATTAGTAATTAAATTAAGTATCGTTAGGTTAGTATAATAATAAAATAAAATAATACATATAATAAGTTAAATAATTAAATAAAAAATAAACATAATAAAACTAAACTAAAAAACATTAACTAAAATATACTCAATAATAAAAACAAAAATTAAAATAAAACAAAAACAAAACAAATAAATACAAAACAATAAAGAATTAAAATGAAAACAAATAAAACAAAATATAATAAAAGTTATGTATAAAACAAAACACGTAAACAATAATAAAAACAAAACAAAAAATTAAAACCAAAATGAAACTATCCTAAGTTTTAAACACTCACGCACTCCCCCATAACTCGGACCCCCCCCTTACATCACTCAACAAAATGGGATCCGAGTAAGTGGTATTTACAGGGATAGGTGTCATTGTATGCTGAACTTGGACTCATCCCATTACCACTTACCACTCTGAGGGGTTCGATATACCACTTTACTCCTCCAAAACTGCCCTGCCAAAAGATTAAAACCGTTTTTTTTGCTAGTTTTACCAGTCTATTTCCGAGAGTGATTCTAGCCAAATGGGGATGAATTTTTAAAATCCGAGAGAGGTTTTTGTTCAAAACGGGCTGAAGAACAATAACCTCTTCCATAATTTACACAGGTATCATAAGTTGGGAGGATAAAAGTGATCAATGAGACCTATTTGTCAGGATTCCTTTTTTTCCTGTTTTGGTCATGATTTTGCGACAACTGTTTTGGCAAACTGGAGATGAATTTGGGAAAACTGAAAGAGGTTTTTTCTCAATATGGAATCATATACAATAAAATCTTTCATTTTTCACACATATGTAATATTTTTTGATATAAGGATGTCTGATTTGACCCCTATTTTCATCAGTCCGACCCATCTTTCATGGCGATCAGTTCAAGATTTTTGGGGATTTGTTTCTATTTTTTTCCGAGGTTGTTGAATTCAACATCCTGATCCTGGGATATAATATTTATATATATTTCTATTAGTCAAATGTACAGTGGTGGATCATTTGGGAACCTGTTGAAGGAATATTTCCCATTATTGTAATGAGCTCACAGATCCTCCATCTTTTAAAACTGCAGTAATACAAGATCGGTTGTTTTAGGATTCATGTACCATAGCTATGTGGTGAAGTGCTCCTTCTATAATTTCTATTCTCTGTTTCCATATGTTTTTCTTTTCTAATTATCTTACAGGAGGTTAAAGAACATAATTTGTTGAAAGATACACTTTGATTCTGACTGTGGATATTGTAAATGTTTTCTTCTGATATTTAGTGGAAGAATTATTAATTGCTTTGTTGCTCAATTGATCTTGTCTCTTTCCTCATATTTCATTTCATTCAAATTTACCAGATTCAATAGTATGTCTACCTTTCCCTGTTTCTCTTTAGCTTAATACTTCTACAAATTGATCACCTTGGCCTCTTTGATTCCATTACCTAATGGCCTTCCCTTTCTATTCCAGCCAACCAATTTATAAAAAAAACTCTGTACAATAATAACTAGCCAAACACCCAATCCAAACAAAGCTAGATCAGACAGAGAGATCTCTCTCTAAGTCTTGGAGGGATAGATCCAGGACTCCAAATTCTTTGATGTTACCTCAGTGATTGCCTCCTCAGCCTTGGGAAAACTACAAAGTGTTAACATAATGGAGACCATACTGGGGAACCTTCCTTAGAAAGAATATCAAATTCCATATTTGATAATTGATGGTGGACAGTGATCAGACACAAGAAGGCTGAATCATCCACCTGGTGACTCCAATCAGCTTACAGATTAGTTCCAATTCAAAGACTCCACTAGAGGAAGGACCTGAAACATGACCAGACCATCTAAAAAGATCAGGTATTTAAGTTGGAAGTTTATCTAAGATATGATTGGTTTTATTTTTAATTATTTCTTCCCTTCTCATGATATTGATCCAGATCATACTGCCACAATTCATGAAGAGCATGTTTAACCTAATGAGCCTCAAGAGGTTAAGCCTAGCGTTGCAATCCCTGTACATACTTCTACACCTGTAAAAATCTGAGATATATACAAGCCTCTTGTGTTACCTCCCATACTCCATGATTTCCCTGCCAATTACTTCCAATATCTTCCTAGATTTGATGGAGAATATGGCTACATCATTGCTGAAAAATACATTCAAGGTTTTGAAAATTATCTTGACCTTTTTGAGGTGGAAAAAAGTGATGTTATTATTAGGTTTTTTGCTTTATTTTTGCAAAGTAGAGCTAAGAAATGGTATAAAGATCTGCCAGCTACAAGCATTAGTGACCTCAATCAATTTGTGAAATTTTTCTTGGGTCAATGGGTGATCAAGAGGAATCCCTTCCTCATTTTGGAAGAATATAATCACTTGAAAAGGCATAGAGGAGAAACAATGCAACAATTTTCAGCCAGATTCAATCAAATCTACCATTCAATGTCTGTTGATATAAGACAACCTCTTGGTTTAGAGCTCTTACACTACCCAGATTCATTTGATCCAGAGATGTTTTTTCAGTTGAGAGAAAGGAACACTAATACACTCAAAGAAATGCAAGATAGTGTGATAAGTTTGGAAGCCCATTTGTTGATCAAAAGTTCAATGATCAAGGCAGAAGAAAGGGAGAAAATAGCAAAGGAGACACTGAAATATTTAGAATCTAAGCTAGACATTCTGGTAAGTACAATGGAAGAAACATTGCATAGGATTATCATAAGAGAACAACTTGTTGTTCAAAGGCATCATGTCCCATTAATTACAGAGAAAGAAAGGGTCATTGTTCCCAAACACTTTGCAATAAGGTATTTCTAATGAAGAGATTATTTAATATGAAGATGTCAGAAGGTGGGTCTGTTGCAAATCATTTAAATGAATTTAATATTGTTACTAATAAACTAAGTTCTATAAAAGTGGACTTTGATGATGAGGTCAGGGCTCTTCTAATGTTGTGATCATTGCCAAAAAGATGGAATGGATTGGTCATGGATGTAAGTAACTTTGTCTCTAGTTCAAACACTTTAAAATTTGATGATGTTGTTGGTGTTATCCTTAGTGAGGAAATGCGACGGAAAATCATAGGTGAGACATCAAGTAATGCATTAAACATGGAGAACATGGGAAGAAAAAATGATAGAGGAAAGGTCTTAGGGAACCATGAGAATTCTAGGAAGGGAAGATCCAAATATAGATTTGGAAATATAGAGTGCAGGAATTGTGGGAAGAAAGGACATAAGAAGAAAGACTGTAGAGCTCCAAAGAAACAAAGAGATGGATAGTAGGAGAAAAATCAGGAAGCAAATGTAATAGGTGATGTGTTAGAAGACGCTTTGATTCTTTCTGTAGATAATATTTCTGAGTCTTGGGTAATATATTTAGGGGATTCATTTCATTCCACACCCCATAGGAAATTTTTTATAGATTATGTTCAAGGTGATTTTGGGTAGGTTCATTTGGGTGATGATGAAACATGCAAAATTGTTGGAATGGGAAAGATAAAAATAAAGCAAAGGAATGGAAACCAATGGTTGTTGAAAGAGGTAAGACATGTTCCAGATCTAAGGAAAAATCTAATTTCAATAGGGAAG